>JARVGP010000094.1:0-82887 GCA_029876185.1 Mansonella ozzardi
TAAAAAAATTGTTAAAAAAAAAAAAAAAAAAAAAAAAAACCTCATTATAAAAAATGATAAAATTACCGGAAAAGTTTCATTTAATAATTCTCACTTAACTTAATTCACATTTTATTAGACTTCCGGTGATGAATTTTTTAAATTGAATTTTAGGACAGAGATCGCACAGATAATTTTAAAAAGTTCCATAATGCAAAGTTTTTTGAATGTAATGCAAAATAAATAATTTAAATGGATGGTTTAAAGCAAAACAGCTTAATAATGAAGGTATGTAATTAGCTTCTGCCAGGATTGATATGCATTGGAAGCAATGTGAAATATGAATTTTGAAATTGTTCTGAAAAGATGATTGATTTTTTGTGTTCATGTTTCAGTTTCATTGTCATTCGACATTTTATTTAATTGTTCAATCAGTGACCTAAAAAAAGACGCCGACATTTCAGCCATTTAAACAATCATTATTCGACATCTCTAAATGATAGTTTCTTGCCTAATTATTATATATTTCATCATAAGATTTAGAAGGATGAAAAACGATAATTCGTCATTAGATTTCTATATTTTAACCGGCCGAAGGTCATTTATCAGTTAATTTCAATTTTTTAATGAGCTTACTTTCTGTCAATGTAATACGGAGTCATGCATGGGAAAATTGGAAAAACTGTTCGGCATTAATAAATGAAGGTTTAAAAAAAGAATAAAAAATGAGTGGTAGATGAGCAATACTGTCAGCCAATCGTTACAACGCTAGCAATTGAGGTAAACAAGACAACTAGAAAAAGTAAAGTGTTATAGTTGATGAAAGAAGCACAGTGAAAATGAATAAATACTTTTTTCTCTTTCTTATTTACATGCATAAAAAAAAAAAAAACTACCTCAGTTTTCTAAAATTTCATTCTTTTAAGTGAAATTTTAGTGATGAAAATTGGAGGGAAAGTCGCTGCAATTAATTTTTTTTTTTTTTTTTACCGATGCAATCGAAATCAATGGCAATACATTACTTGTTTAAGTTCTGTGAAATCAATTCCCTCATTGATTAATGATAGATATTTGAAGAAAGAAGAATTGAGTTATCTAAAATAATACGCGAAATATGAAATTCCAAAGAGAACAGCATTTACTTTTGGTATAATTTGAAATGAACGGAGGAAATAATACAATGATGATAAACGGGTGGAATATGGACTTCTCTTTTCTTTCGTCCTTTCAGCGTTTCTTCATTTCTCAAGGACTTCTATCATTTCATCACAAAATTGATTCAAATTTGAGGATGCGTGAAGGTTAACGCCTTAGGATTGGTTGATCATTTGATCGGCTCTTTTGTTCCTTACTGTAAGCTATATATGTATAATATTCTAAGTAATTTAAAAAAAAATAATTTTTCTTGAATTTAAAAATTCTTTAGCGAAATCCTTTTGCAAAGTTGTTATGAATTTTGGAAAATAGAAACTTTTCATCTTCTTTTCCAAATATAATTTAAATTCTTTTAAAGGACATCTTCTTTTCCAAATATAATTTTATATTTTAAAATTCTTTTAAAATGAATCCGAAAAAAGTCATAATTAAGCAAAAAATTTTAAATATCAAGTCAAGTCCTTCTACATGGCGAAATGTTGTGAATATAATTTTGACCGAATTTCTCCCATCTTTTAAACCTTTCTTCAGATAATAGTATGCCTGATCAGTTCTTAAAGACCTTGAAAGTTTTTTTTAACAAAGTTCCCTAAAAAGAATCACTTTTTTTGCTTCATATAATATTTTGTTGTAAAATCTAATGCTGTAACAAAATTTATGCTATAACAGGTCAAATAACGAAAGATTAATGACTTTCAGATACCAACAACGGAATACTTCAACAGTGCAGAAATTGCATACGAGATGATAATTTCCTGCGAAATTGAAGTTGCACAAGATCTGGTGAATAAGAATCTAAAGATGAATTCACACGGATGTGTAATGTCAAGAGAACAATGCTTTTTTGAAAGCCTTTTTGAAAGGTCAATTCTCGAAATCATTGGCGAAAAGTACGATCTAATGTAATGCTTTTATTCAAATCAGTCATATTTTCGTGATCTTCAGCGCTTTTCCCTATTCGCTCAATAACTCCTATCATATTGTTCCTTACCAATTTTATAAAAGACAAAAGAAGAATGTTTGCCTAAAAAGAAAAGGATATTGTTATCCGAAATAAATACTATCCGGCTCTCATAATTAACTAAAATGTGTATGCTTTATCTTATTTTCAGCTGTAAAGAATAATCCCTTCTTAGATAGTAAGAAGAATGATCCGCGAGTGGAAATCTTCCGATTGTTTAGGTATGATAGTATCTTACTAATAATACTCTTTTTTGTGGATCGCCATCGTAAATTAAATTCTGATGAACTCATGAATTCAGCATCCACATCATTTAACTTTTATTAACTACACAACCGTAAACAATACACCGCCTGTCCTCGGTGTTTTCTCAAGACAAAATTTCATTTCTCTTCTGAATATCATTATTATGATTTTGCTAATATCGCATTGTTCATACTAAAGCAAATAGTCAGTTCTACTTAATTTACATCATCGGACAATCATCAGTATCTGGTGGGTATCTGGTAATTAGTGAGACTGTTCTGAAGCAACCGAGAGTCCCACCCCGACTTTAACGCAGAAGTATTTTAGATCAAAAGATTGGAAAATATACTTTGTGGAGTATTGTACAGAAAATAACTCGGCGATTTGGAATTTAAAAAACGAATGATTTGATTTTATAAGCGAATGGTTATTAGTCAATCATTCAGGAAAAATAAGCCAGAAAAATTCGCAAGAGACTTGTTCATAAAAGTTTTCAAGATTGAAGAAATGTTGTTTGTTTCGATTATGACTGTTTACTTTATACCATACGAAGTATTCCTGATAAATGCTAACACAGTATGCTCAGTCTCAGACTTCAAAAGCCAAAAGCTTATTTAACAATCAAAAAAAAATTCCACCTATATTTATTTTTGTTTTACTCAAAATTCAGAAGAAATAAGCTTGAACTTATAACTACAATAGCTTGGATCTGTGAATGATTTGAAACAAGATAACTGGAAGTGCAGTTGTGTAATGTAATACTGACTTTCGAAATTTCAATAAAAATAATTTAAATGTGAAGTAAAAGTTGATAAGGCAGAGAATTTTCATTTTTTTTCTAAAACAATATTGGCTTGCTGTTCTTTATTTATGATATTTAATAAATTAGCTGAAAACTCCTCTTCAAGTTTTAGGCCATTGAAAGATAACTTAATATGTTAAATTGATAAAATAAAACTTCAATGAGATTGACATAAAATTTTATCACATTACTCGAAAACAATAAAAATGGCAAAGCGATGAAAAACTGCTGAAAAAAAAGTATTTCTGCTGTCTCTTAAAGACAAGTCTTTAACAGAATGACAAGAGATTGGTATTAACCTAAGTCGTAAAAAATGGAAATTTCAGAACATTATTAAGAAGTCAAAAGAACCTTAGTATATAGCAAAAGTACCTCTAATTCTTTAATGATACTTTTATTGATATTTTTATAAAATATTTTAAATGAACTTTGCAATAATATAGCGAAAAATGAAATATCGGCAACGATAAAATTTTGCATTTTTATTTTTTCAGTTTATTATTTCTTGTTAATATTGTTGAGATATTGCCGAAGTACCAAAAATAAGTCGACTAGTTCCATTGTCTCACCAGTTCACTTAATATCAAATACACTGAAGATTGATTCGCCATAGAATAAAAAAGATTCGTATAGAAAATATTTTGAGTCAAATCATCTCAAAAATAATCTAATAACTTTTTATCAAGCTGACTTCATTTTAATTGCAAACAATAAATTTGATACTTATAAAAATTGCTCCCAAATTATCTATTCTGAAAGCTTTGTATTTTAAACCTCAGTTATTCAGCATGAAAAAACATTGGCCAAATTTCAAAAATTTAATATCGAGTTTTCTGATTTACAAAAGATTGAAATTAAAGGGATGATCATGAATAATGAAGTTGGAAATTAGCAAAATGAAAGGAATGTGATCTGTGTTTTATAAAATGAAAGTGTGATGAAAACTAAATTCATTTATATATCATAACAAGTGTTTCACAAAACAACATTGAATTTCCAAAAACATTTCAAATGATTGTATTAGTGAAAAAGAAAATAATGGAGAGCAGAGAAATGTAAAATATTCATTGTTGGAATTTAACTTTCAACTAAAATCATTTGAAATTTCAAAGATGCATTAGGATAAAATAAATTGTAAATGATAGTAGTGAAGAATGAGTGATTATCATTAACTTTCAATCTTTGTTCTAGAAAAGAGTTATATCATATTTAAAGAAAAAGATAAATAAATGTAAGTATATAGAAATAAAACTTTTTGAGAAAAAGCAAACAAAATGACTAAAACTTTATATTGCTGCAAATTTATTACAGTCTAGATTCCAATAGCCAAAAACATTTGTGGTCAGTTTCTTAATTTCTATACAATAATTAAAAAGCTAATTTATGATTTTTGTCAAGAGGAAATGAGTTGTAAAATATATGGAAAAAATGACACATAAGCAAGAAGGAGAGGATCTGATTAGTGAACAATAATTATGTTAATTATCGATAGTGCTAGGAGAGTCATTTCAGATACAACATGCTAGGATACTTAGCTGAGATGCTGCGTGTAGAAATTCCTGAGAACTGAAACAAAAGTATCATTCACTCTTGCGAGATCTTTGAATAAAGCCACTTTGGCGCCAAATATGTACTGAGGACAATTGTTCTTTTAATAAAAAACAAAAATTCTTGAAAAAAATACAGCAGTCAAGAATTCAATGAATACTACAATTAATTGCTGATCATCAGTAGTTATATTTCAAAAATTGAACTGATATTTTCATCAGTTAGGAAACTGAAATGATAGTTGAAATGCCATTTAAAATTTTTGAAAATGTTCACTGAATTGCGGAAATTTTTTTAAATTCAATGAAATGATTTATATCGAAAGTATGAACAAACTCTGCTTAGACTGAAAATTTGTTTTTTATTTTTTTTGTTTTGGACAATTTAAAAAGTTTTAATTTTAGTTCCCGATGCTTGTAAGGAAAGCAGATAAAGTATATATAGCCGATAAGGGAGTTTAATGAACAAAGTCTTTCTACAGATACCATCTGCCCATCTGTATGTTTTGTAGACATACAAACAATCTGTAAAAACGAAATTTCCGGGCATAGCATCTGTTACAGGACAAAACTTCGCTTTGAAATCTTTGTTTATTGCTATCTTCTGAAAACATATGCGATTTGATTATTGATTTAAAGAAGAATAGATTAATTAGCGAAGATGAATGTTGCTGGAAGCTAGTCGCAAGCTAATCGCAGCTATCACCAGTTGAACTATATAAGTGCGTTGGGAATTTGCAGGAGTTAAAAAAGACTGAAAATGTGTAATACAAAGGATTTCAGATGAACGGACACTATTTAATCCTGTTTTGTTATAATGTTATTCATTAGCGATATTTATCGTTTCGAATTTATGTGCGCAAACGAGAAAGATTATAAATTCCAGCATTATAAGTTCTAATCTTCAAATCCCTTTAAGTTCGAAAATAATCAAAAACATATCTTACCAACGATATACAGACTAATCAAATTAATACCTGCGAATATAAATCTCACTTGTCTATTTGAAAAAAAATTAAAAATAATTTCATGCAAATTGAAATTTTATTAGAAATGTGAATTTTAATATTTCTGACGTCCATATTTTGGAAAATTCAGCTATATTATCGTTGTGAATAAAACGATTCTGATACTACAAGTTCTGAACATGTGATATTCAAAGTAAAATACTATCTTGACTTGATAGCTTCAAAATACTGAATAATAAAGGTATAAACAATTTAGATTCGCCACTTGCATGCTATCAGTATTATTTGTAGTGGGAAATATATCTTCGCTCAAATTCAAAAATCTATGAAATTTTGATGTAGTCATTCGCGTTTCTTTAATTTTCAATACTCATTAATTTTTGCTATTGTTATTGCAGCTACTAAGTTATGCAAAACGATAAGTTATGCATAAATTATGTTATGCAAAACATGCCAATGACACTTCCATATTAGCCAAAAAACTTTATGCAGCAAAAATATGAAGCGCTATAACATATGTTTTTTGCAGATTCAGATTTGATTAACTTGGAATCAATCTGTTATAATCTACTTTACTTTGTAAAGTATTAAGTGGAAAAAGGATAAAATAAAAGATACACTGAATTATTTGTTTCCAGAAATGAATAAGTTATAAAATTATCATAATCTTTGCGTAAATCATCGGTCTGCTAAATTCATGAAATTATGTTAAAAAAAATATTTTGAAAAAATGAGAAAAATTAAAAGTAACTGCATTCCATTTTTAAGTCTTCCTAGCTTTACTTTAATTTTCCATCTCTTAAAAGCCAAACGAAGCAAAATATACGAAAACATCAAACACAAGTAGTAAATGAATTAAAATTCTTTTTGCAAACAAGTCAGATATTCGAATCAGGAGATCTCGAAACTGTTGCTTATAAGAATGATCATTCAGCGTTTGGTATTCATTTTTTTTTAGTATCCATTTTTTTTTAGTAATATTTCAATTTCAAATTTATTTTTCATTTTCAAATTTTACTCCAATGAAAGAGCAAGATCTTGGAAAAAATCATTACTAGTATTATTGGTAAACATTCATTCAAAAATTTTGCGATCAATTATTAATCATTAAAATGTGAGAAATTGTCGAAACGATAATATCAAGAGGGAAAGAAAGAATAACTTTCTCAGAGCTATCAGAGAAATTTTTTTGTTCATTCATTTTAAAAGAGTACACCGAAATTTAACAAACAAAAACTAACATAATCTGGTTCCGGTTCGTCATATTCTTTCGGCATAACTGATGCATTCATTTTCACCACACCGTTTCGTTTTTCGAAAGTGTACTGAAATGATACATTAGAGTTAACAAATCGTTGACACATTTAAAGATTTCGTGACCTTAAGCTCCAAAGGACACAAATTCCGATGACGCCAATTTAAATTAATTAAAAAATTCGCTTTTCCAGATATTTCTTACTACTCCAAAATTTTAGACTAATCAATATGTTTAGATGAAATAGGTTAAGTTAATAAGACTCACTCTTAAATTAATACTTTTTTTTGTTACATTAATAGCTAGAATTGGATATCTATAAAGAACATTGTTGGTCAAAAACAATTTCTTTGAATACGATAAAATACATAAAAAGCTGCTAATCATCCTCACCTCACTACATTAAATTAACTAAGATATATACAGATATTAAAGATCGATTATTTACTTAAAACGGTGATCTATTAAATTAATAATGAACATGTCAATAAGCAAGTTATATTATTCATGCCATGTTAAAAATAAAGCTGTTTTATTTAAGAGAATTAAGATTTTTTTTTTTTTACGGAGAATTAAGAAAAATTCTTTTACGAAGAATTAAGAAACACAATTCGATCTTTGGAGAATTAAGAAAAATAGTTTGAGAGATGATCAATTGTAAATAGTAAATAATGCAAAATTTATGGATATTTTCAAAAAGAACCAATCAGCTTGAAGGATTAAACAGGATACAGCAAGTGCAATTCGACGGGAGTTCTAGAAAAAGACAAGTTTAATCAAACAACAAGTTTTTTCCCAATCAAATAATGCAAAATCCAAAACGATTCTATCATATGCCTTATTAGCTTTTCGTATATGTACACAAATAAAAGCGAATACTTTTAATCAGATGACACCAAGTAGTTTAAATAAGAAATCCGAAGACTTAAAAATTTAAACAAATCGAAAGAATTTAAAGATAAATATTGAGATCAAATGACGAAGGAGTTGTCACACAACATAATCTGTGGGATAGTACAGCATAGCACTGCAGTTTAGACTAATGTGCGGTTATTCGTAGATGAAATTAAATTTAGCCTTCGCTGCAAACTTTCCCTCTCCTCCAAAGGTAGTTAATGCATACCACGTAGATCTATCGTTTGAGAAAATCTATTAAATCAATTTATTCCTTGCGTTACCTTTGCATATTTGTCATATATTTCATTACATGATTGACTCCTCGCAAAACATCAATGTCACATAAACATATCCAATGGCTACTTTGCGCAATGACTACTTTACTCCTTATATGGATTGCACACAACTTATGAGAAAAAATCAAAAAAATCCAAAAATTTTTTTTGATTTGCACGACGGCTATCCAACTTTTTCAAAAATAAAACAATTAATTATGGCTATTTTCTTCATATTTGTTAATGAACTTTTGCCGAGATTTTTCATATGAGCAGTAATTGTCTAAAGATACAAGAATGAATCTAAGGAATTAGCAATCGTTAACTAAATGTAATTAACGAAGAAATTAGTTTTTAAGCATCAAACTCTATTAAAATGATAATATACGTATGTTGCTACTAATACACAAAAGTATTAAAAACATTTGATGCTTTTCGTTTACTCAAATACCTCAATTTAAATTCAAACGGCAATAGAATATAAGAGCTATTCCAGAAAAATGGAAAAGGAAAGTCAATTCAGTTTGATTACTTGGACCAAAATGGGAAAAAAAAATGAAATCAACAAAAATTTGGTCGCTAAAAATTAGAACTTCAAAAGAATCTATAGATCCGCGCAAGCAGATATTGCCTGATTGTTGATTGCCTAGATTTAGCATTATGGTATTATATTTGGACATTGCGGAATTCCTAGCAAGCATGAGTAAGTAAAAATAGGTCTTGTTCTTCAGCAGTAATATGAGTAATTTAATTTCGTGATGAAACTGTATAAGCTTTTCATTATATCTCCAACTACAAAACTCAACAATTTAAATTTGTTAATCTCAAAAATCTGTTTATAATCAGAATATTAGAAAATTAGTCATGCTAGAAGTATTCAAAAATAAGTCAGAAAACATCGATGAATAATTGAATATCAAAAGTGATGCATCGTTTGTCAAATCGAAACTGTTACCTATAATTATCAAAAAAAGGAAGAGCTATAAAAGCAAGAATTGTATACAGAAGAACTGTCAAAAGGACATCGTTAGTCATGAAATGGTGAAGAAGAAAAAGAATCCGTAAATGATGTAAAGTTACTGTTTTTTAAGATGCCAGAAGTAAGACAGTGCAATCTTAACAAATATCTGAAAAGATCTAAAAGACGATAAAAAACCATGAAAACATCAACGCGACGCTCGAATTTTTTATTTGAAAACTTCTAAGACTTTAAATTTCACAGTAATTTTATTCGGTTTGAAGCATTATTGAAATCTCTATTATATTAAAATAAGAATATATTTAAAATTAGATTCACTTATTTGTCACTAAATTCTCTTTTCTCTGTCCTAATTTTCATTTTGTTTTTCTGCTTTACGAACTCTTTTCATTACTTCACCAACAATATGATCGGCATCTTTTCTAAATTTCTTTGTATTTGAAATTATCAGCCTTTAAGAACAATCAATCCTATGTTCTATTATTTACAAAATAAAGTTAAAAAAGTTAATAAAAAGCACTTGTAAGTTTGATTCACCAATCGGACATGCGTTGGCAGTCATTAGTTCGGCAGTGCCCACTAAAATTTGTGAAAATAACTTTTTGTAACAGTTATAAAACTTGTAACACAATCATAAGGAACGAAGCGCATCATGATATTATAGATGATATTTTTTTTGATCATTATGTAGTTGATGAGCAAATAAAATATACATTTAAATTCATTTAAACAGTGTAGATTAGAGTGCAATTCCCATCGTTCAGTGGCATGCTCTTATGAGTTTATGTTTCTGTTTCTCCAAACATTCAGTTACCTTTCCATGCAACATCATGAATTCAATGGTGACACAAAAACATAGCTCTCAGGAAATTCATATTCAAAATTAATTATTTTAAAACAATTAAAATAAACACATAGAGTAGATAACATTCCTATCACAACTATTCTAATAGTTATCAAACTTGATTACTGGCGTAAGTGATAACTGAGTGAGATTTTCTTATGTAGATTTATGATAGAATAAATATAATAGAAAAAAGTAAAGTTCAAAATAATGATCAATAATTATTACTGAGAAATATAATAACATCAAATAAGGATTAAACCTGATAGCTTAAGGATGAAATTTGCAAACTACAATTTCTATTTTTAAACATCATACATTCTTTGTTTTTGTAATCATTCTCAAAGTTCCATTCGAGTAGCGCCAAAGGACAAAGCGATAGATATGCTACTAACTTCTGAATGTTATCAGGAAGTTTTGGTAGAAACACAAAAAAATTTTCTTTACAATATATAAAGATCCTAACTGACCACTCTCTTTTCTTATTGGTGGCTTTCTTAGTCCTACAGTTGTTAACTTGTATGCACAGCATTGCTCAACTACTCTTCGCATATCAGTAAATCAATTGCGACGCAAACATTGACAAAAATGCAATAAAATAAGAAAATTAATTGCTGCTTCATGCCTACAACAATATTAGTCTTGTTTTTTTCAAAATTTGCACTTCAAAGTTTAAAAAATTTTAAACTCACACTTTGTAGATTATAATCAACGCATCTGCATAGCAATCAGTCCTGAGAAATTAGCACCGAATCGATAAATCACCGATTTTTACAGTATCTATCATAAAACAGTAAAGATATGAATATTTTATGGAGAAATTATAAATAAAACGATAATAAAATGATGAGGAAGTCTGAGAGAGTTAGAAACAAATGCAACCTCAGATTATTTCATAGTTGAGCACAAACCAACCAAAACAGGGCGGTCAATCATTTGTCCACTTCATGAATTTCCAAATTTTAATTAATCACTTTCCTATTTGAGAGTTTTATCCAACATATACCCTTCTCTTTCTATGCAACACGATATATTGTTCTCTTCTAGCAAGTGATCGAAAAGTTCGAATTTGAAAAAGTTCGATTAATGACAACAGTATCCCTATAAGTGTCCCTCATAGACAAACATGTACAATTGGCTAGCAATCAGTTGTATATAAATGGAGAAGAGTATCAAAGACCATATTGCCTCTACTCATCTTCAGCTTATCCAAATCAAGATTATTCAATCAGTACGGTTACTTTATATTTATTCCATCAATTTTTGGTTTAACTAATAAACTTTATAAAGCAATAAAAGCAGTAAAACTTAAAAAAGTTGAATTTCAACAATGCGATATGTTATCAACAAGATTGAAATTACTGGAGAAAGTAAATTCTATTATCTTTCCATTCATTCTTTTTTGATTCAAAACAATCGTTTGAACAGATATAAAAATTTAATTATAAATTTATAATTTTGTTTCTTGGCATAACACTTAGTATATTTGTATAAAATGGATAAAGAGGACGAAGATGATGATAATACAAGAGATGAGAGTTAGAATTGGGAGAGGTATATTATGGGTAAATCATTATCGTTGACATGAGAAGTGTATATATGTGGCATATGTAAAGAAGAGAAGGCGAAGAAGGCAATTATCGGTAGCAATTGCTTACGACACTGAATTATTGTAAAGGTGAAGTGCTCCTACTTACAGGGAAATTTCTTTCTCCTATCAGTAGCAAAAATCCAATTTTTGAAAATTTCTCAAATTTAAAAAAAAAATTGTCGCAGGAAAAATTTTTCTCTCAATTCTATTCCCACAGATAATATGACTTATAATGCTTTAGATAATAGCTAAAATCTATGTCAAAAAATTAAGCAATCAGAAAAAGATATGTTAGAATGTGGAATGCAAAAAAAAAAAACATATTGATAATTAATGACTGAACTGAACATTACGAATATCGCTTGCATCATCATAATTATCAGTGTCACACGATCAATTATATTTTATCCGTAATCTGTTTGTGTCCATAAATTTCCCGTAAACTTTTCAATTGAAAGTTAGATTTCGTTATTGACAAGTGAAAAGGCAAATCAAAAAGTTTCTATTCGGATATAAATATCCTCCTAAATAAAATCCAACGGACAATTTTGAAGATGAATAGATAATTTCTAAAAATTGTCCAATAAGTTTCAAATAATTTTCCAGTGCTTGACTCTTTTTCCATTTTTTTTTCATTTTTTCCATTTTTTTTCTTTTTTTCTATTTTATTTCTATTTTTTTCAGTGGTTTCATCTCTTCACACATGTATGATTTTTGTATAAAATGAAGAGCCAAGTTTCCATTTGCAAAATTGTCCTTATCATTGTTAAAGACTATTGGCTATCCAAATTTAATTCGTCAGTTAATATCAGTGTTCAGTCAAAGAATTTTTATGAGGAATTTTGCCAAGGAATTTGAATCATCCATTACAAATAATAAAAGCAATAAATTGATGGAACCATAGATTATTGTCGGGGAAATTTCAAAAAACTGTTTTTAATGATCTTCATTGATTCGTTACTTTTCATCATAAAAATTTTTCAATTTTCTTTGTAACCAAAGAAGAGTCTTCAAAAGCGTTCACTACAATTTTTTATTATGATCATGGACAGTTACTCGAAAGGCAACGATGTGAGCACAACTTGTTGTACCACAGAGACATCCACTTGCTCTATTATCTAAAATCGTCCGTGTTTTCAAATTGCGTTTCGAACTCTAGTGGATAAATTTTTATCAGGAATTTAAAAGCTATGCTTTTATTTGATTTGAACAAATACAGAGTAAGCTTTATTGCAGGCCGAAAAGCGTATTCTGAATTTAATATTAGCTTCAAGCATATATCCGACATTCAGTTTTATTTATTAACTAACTAAACTATCACACGAATATGAACAGAACTATACATTTTCAACGAAATGAAAAAGCTTTCAAAAAATTTTTCCAATAACCATATAAAATTATAGTACATTAGTAGTATTTGAAAAAACATAGAGAATAGAATAATTGGTTTTGGATAGAATGGATTGGATAAGAAAGATTCAAATTTAATGAAGCCAATAAAGAGGAATAGGAAATAGGTCCTTCATGCCAATGACCTTCTGGCTTGCTTCATGCAACTGCACATTCGGTAATATCTCGTACCGACATGCCAGGGATAAATATATTCGTAGTAAACATATATAATGAGTTTTTTTTTTGTTTAGAGCGAAAAAAGAGAAAGCAAAAGAAAATTCACAACTTTACGAACAATACCTGCTCTTAAATAGGTAGTTCAAACTTATATGCTAAATTTTAAGAGTTGTGGTTATGGAAGTGAACCGGAAATGGTAGAATGAATATTTGAAAAAATGAAAAGGATAACTAATGGAGAAATTAAATGTATATTTTTGAAAAACGAAAAGTAAATTATGACCTGAAACATGAATGACAGATATGCGAACTATCACTTTATATTGAACTTCTTCCGAAAATTCTGCGCTTTCTGGCCGTAAATAACCATTAATATATTTAACAGATAATTAACTGAATTCTTGAAATGACGTAAACAAAAACTCTTGAAAAATAAAAAGGAATATGTCACTTATTTAGATATGAAGCTTCTTCTTAATAGTCGAGGTTTCTGATCCACAGTTATCTTACAACTACTAACGCTGGCACTATTCAGATGAAGCAAATTTGAAGACAGTGCATTTAAAAGTAAAATTTATAGATTAGTTCCGGTAGTAACTCATTTTTTAAAATTAACTACAGTGTGAAGACAAAATACAGTGTAATCAAACTATTCTTGTTTCACCTTTATTTTGACGATTAAATGAAGTTCTGGTTGTTTTAATCGTTTACATTTATTTGTAAAAAGTTCTAAATTTTGATTGGATTGCCTCTTTTCTTGCTGTTTTCTTAGACAGATATTTCTGAATATTTCAGATTAATTCATTTTTTGATTAATCCAAATATTTTTAGCGTCAAGTGGACATTCTCAACATGATATGATTTAATTGGCCACTGCAAATGATTACGACAAATTTCGATTTTATAACTTTCTTTAATTATTCCAAACTTAGCTTAACACACAGAGAAATCGGTAGGAATGACTGTTAAAACAGAATTTAAAAGAAAATTTTAATTAAGCATAGAAATGACCAATAAAATTATTGATTAAGACAGTATGCTTTGTAAGTCATCCAATGTAATTACACTGGAAATAAAGGTCCCATTGGTTCGGCGTTTATTAGGAACAAAAAGTTCTTGAAAGAATGGATCCGATAAGATTACTTTACCGCACAGGCGTTTCTTGGGACTATAAACAAGTATTCGTTGCAAAATTTCGATAATTTCCTCAGATGCATAGGGTAGGATAGTTCTAAGACCACGTGGTGCAATGCGATCACCAGCGATTAGTTTAGTCGCTTTCATATCCATAAGCTCAGTTTCATTGGGGCTTCCGAGAGCATCCATCACTAATTTTAACTGATTGTTCGTATCCTTGCCGGGAAATAATATGCTACCTTTAGTAATTTCTCCCAGTACACAGCCAGCAGACCAAACATCTAAATATTACTATCGTGACGGGATTCCTATGAGCTCCTTTTAAGCTGTACTTATAGGGAAAGTTTGGAACTGCAGGAAATTTACCAACTTGAGGCGAATAGAAAATTGCTTGAAGTAATAGCTCTGGCGGACGATAATATCTTGTGACCTTAACAATTTGTTATAAATTTCTCAAAAAACGTGGATTTTTTTTTAAATTAAATGAACCTTTCAAACACTTATTATTTATGCAATCAGTACCTGATAAAAGGTTGATTTTGTCATCTTTTTCATAACTTTTGCCGAACCAAAATCAGCAATTTTTAATATACCGCTGATTGGTTCAATTAGTAAATTTTGAGGTTTTATGTCACGGTGGCAAATATGATTCTGCAATGCGACTTAGTGTCTATAAATTTGTCATTAAAAGCAGCATGAACAGGAAACAATAATCTATTGATTGCCAGTAAGTCAATTCATGGAATAAAAAAATCAGAAAAAAAAGAAAAAAAAACAAAAGGATTTTGAATTATAATTGGTCGATTATTTGGAAAAATTGCGAATTCAAATGGCAATCGAAAAATAATTAGCAGTAAAGAAGCTAACATTAGATAAATAAGTCAACCCATTGAATAATTGCCATGAATATAATTTTATTTCCACGTAGTCAGGATATTTACCACCAATTTGTTTCACAATATTCGATACTGTTTGAGGCAAATATTCAAAAATCATCGTCTCGCAGATCTAAAAATGAACTAATTGCCACTGTAATTAAAGTAATTAAGAAAATATTTCAGGTCAGATAAAAGGACTGTGGATAACTTCAAAGATATCATGCAAATAACGTTTTTTTTTGGGCTCTGACGAATAGCGATATTTTCAAGTAAATAGATACAGGTCAAGTAGTCAAGTTTTTCTAATGATTTACAAATAAAAAGTGATGAAAGAAATATCTTCATATCTGATGCCTTTCTTCGAAATATATACAACAGTTGAATAATGTTTTTGTGTTTTCTGCAACTCAAACTAAGAAGCACATTCAATTCTGTATTTACATAGTTTTTCAAATCTGAAATAATATGAGAATGTTAGTTAGTCCTTTGACATTTTCAGAATTCAGATTTGTTCTTCTTTTTACAGTTATGTAGAAAACCTTCTAGAACCAAAGCTGAGTTGAGAGAAATATATCATTTGGATCTGTACCTTGCCAAGTTTTCTTCAGTGCTATTTGTTTTTGTGGTCCAGGACTAAGCAAAGTGCCACGATAAACGTTACTGAATACACCCGAAGAGTGGAATCTCAAATTTTTCATTCTTAACTGCAATTTTGGCTCTTTGAAAAGAAACTAAATTTTGAATAAAAATCACACAAAAATTTTTTTTCTATTTATTTCTTTTTCATCACCGTATCATAGCTAAATTTATTTACAACTAAAGAAGCTAACATCACTCTAGAAATTTTTGCTTTCATTCTAGAATTCATAAGATCAATACTGAAAATGACTGAATGAAAACATATTGTTAATTTTATATATTTCTTCATTCGAGTAATACATAAAAACTTGAAACTGAAGTTTGAAAACAATTGGAAATTGAAATGACCAAGACTTTGGAACTAAAAGTGTCACAATCTCGATACTTTCGTTATTAGCAGAATTGGCGGAAAAAGACTACGGTACTCTAATACTTTAGAAAAATATTTCACACTACCTTTATTTTCTTTTTGCTCGGTAACTCAAACGCCTTTTGTTCATGAATCAGATCCATATCTTTGAGCAATATTTCTATTGAACGCAATTCATCATGAAATAATGCTTTCTTTATACATTTTTCACATTGTATGTCTTACACTTTCTGGTAATTTAAACTTTGCAGTTTAAACAAATTTAAACATGAGATGTTTTTTTTTTATTAACTAATACGTTTACTGCAATATTTTGCTAATGTTTTACTAATTTTTCAAATTTAATTAGGAACAAAAGTATTTTGTTGATTTATAGATGGCATTGGTCAGTGGTAAAAAATACTTTTCATTTCCTCAATGAGAAATTTTTCTGGATTTTTTGCACGTTTTATAGCAATATAATTTTTCCAAATCAATTAATTTTAAAATTTTTTAAATTATCTAAGCAAGATGTTCTAAAAAATATTCTATCTATTGTAAATCTCAAAGTACGAAAGATGAAGCATTTTAATACCATTTTTTTAAAGTTTCTTTTGAAATGAACTGTTAGACAGTGCTTGCAACTTAAACAATGCTAGAAAAATGAATGATTCTTAAACAATTTGAATTCAAATTTGCTTATGCAAATTTGAAATACATTAATGCATGCCTAAAACATAAATTTTTAGGAAAGTTAAACCAAATGTCCAGCATCACTGTTCCTGTTTCAGCCACACTTTCACTACCTTAAAATCGCTCTGATTCTATTCAGGAATCATAGTTCAAGTCTGAGTGAAATATTCCTTCCATGAAATATACCGTTAAATTCAACGAAGGCTAGAATTTACTAAATTTATTTCAATACTTCTCAAATCTATCTGATCAAATATGATAAAAAAGAAGAGGACTTAGGAACTCAATAAACAATTGGTGACTGATTAGATGAAAAAATTTATATGTGACTAATCAGATTCAGATGTGATTTTTCTTTGCACTACTATAGAAAAGGACAATAACAATAAATGTTTAATTTAAAAATTATTTTACAATGAGAGATTAACACAACCGAAGATCAATCGAATTGCTAAAAGTACTGAAGGTAACAACATCGTTTTTTCATTATGAAAGAACAACACTGGAATAATGTTAAAATGAATTACATGTGAAATTAAGCATGAAACTTGTAAAATTACAAGAATTTTGCAAATCAAATTGAATAATGCCTTGCAAAAAAAATGCCAAAAAACCGTTCATGAATTATAAAAGATGCAGGACTATAATTTTGTAGAATAACAGTGTTTCTCCGTTTTGAACTTTTAAATGCTAAGCATTTAACATTATCTGATGAAAACAATGTCATAATATGAGGTCAATGAAGCCGATACATTCTACAAAGTTAAAATTGAATCAAAATTAAAATTAAAGTTAAAATTAAATCAACAGTAAAATCAAAATGACATTTCTCGTCCGAACACAGAATTAAAACTGTAGTGAGAATAATGTAACAGAAAACATTAAAAATAAAATCAAACACAGGAAAGTTTACAGATTTGCATAGTGATAAGAAACAGATTTAGCACAGTAATCTTAACGCATTATAAATTATTTCACATCGGTTTTCATAGCCAGCTGACGATTAACCATGTGTCTGGTCATCCTCTACGAAATCAAATGCCTGTTCTTTTGAAACAATATCAATGTGTGAAACCTATAAAAAAGTAGAAATATTTTTAAAAAATGTGATCAATTTTCTAGTCATGCTATAAACGAAAGCTTAATTGTAATCGTTACAACCTTGCTTCTGTTAAATGCTAATGAGTGCCAACAAAAGTCAAATCTTGGTATGAAGGAAACCCTAAAGTTACTGACTTTGTTGCGGAATCGGACACCATAATACTTCTCTGCACTATCTAGTAATTCCGGTCGAAAGGTAGTTGTGATAAATTGTGCATTCTCCGACAATTCATGAATCATATCTGTAACACCACATTAAAATTTAAAGATGAAGATAACAGCAAGAACTCTTCCAAATTAAGAAGCAGCTAAATATTTGCAACATCGTAATGTTTCTTTAAATTTAAAAAATTTCCAAGAAGTTGGAAAAGAAAATCTTCACGAGTGAAATAATAGACTGAACATTTGCAATGCGAAATAAATACTAAAAAACGAACCAGCAACTGCTTTCCTGTGCTGCGCATCTAGAGCTGCATCAATTTCGTCAAAAAGATAAAATGGTGCCGGATCACATTTCTGGATTGCAAATATAAGAGCAAGAGCTACCAAACTTTTCTGTCCACCAGAGAGCTGCTGCATTTCACGAGTCTCAGCTGCACCCGTGAATGAAACCTTGAAAATATTTTCATAAAATTCTCATATCATCCAGTACAGAAAATAGCATAAAGACTGAAGATACTTACACGTATCCCAACGCCTGTGAAAGTTTCTATTTGATGCAAGTCACTTTGATCCTGCGATGGCTGTGAGTCCTCATCCTGTAATTTCCAAAACATTTGTATTTCTTTTAAGAATGTTAGTAGCATAGCTTTTATGATTAACACATCCGGAATAGTAGCTTGCTCACATGACTAACTCGCATCACCAAACTTCCGTAACCGCCAGGAACAAGTTTTTCAAAAACACTGTGGAAATTTTTCGAAACTTGTTTAAATGTCAATTGAATGGCTTCATATTTGCGTTGATCGAGAACAGTGAGTAAATCGCTGATTGCCTGCAAATAATTATTGGATACTGATCGGGAAATAATAATAAGTAATCTTTTTTCACTTCACTTGATTTAACGATACTATTCCATAAATTTTTAAAGCAGCGACTAAATCTTGATCCACTTATTTTTCGATCAATATTTACCAACCTTCTGATTCGCTCTGTGCTCATCCATTCTTTTTGCAAGATCCTCTTTTTGGCCGCTTGCTTGTACGAATTGATCGAGTGCTTTCTTATTTACATTTTCATATTTTTTCAATTGTTCCAGAGCTTCGCTCAGTTTCTTATCTAATTGTTTTAACGAATAACTTTCATAGTTCTTCGAATCCATTGGTAATGAACCGAGCTCGCGTATCTGCAATATTTCAATTCATCATTGGACACTTTTTTCAAAACAAATCTACGAAAAATATGCATGAAATACATTATAAAAATAAACGCCGGAGACAAACCTTCTTGGTAATTTCTTCTCGCTTTGTCTGCATTGCTGACTGCTTCGTGCAAATTAAATCGACTTGCTTCGAAAAATCTGCGACCTGCGCTTCCAAATCTTTTTGCTGTTCTTGACAATCTTCCAGTTCACGAGTTAGCTTTTCGTCGCTTACTTCAAATTCTCCCAAATGCTCTTCCAACTCTGTCGAAATAAAAAAAATTTTAAGATATGAATAAGAAACAAAACTAACAGAAAAGAGTTAAATCTAACCAGAGAGCCGCTTTATGATCTCAGAAAGCCGATTATTAACAGATTTAAGTTCGGCCATTTCTGATTGAAGATGATTACGCTTCTCATCAACGGATATATCATGAATTTTCTGAAACAGGATTTAAAACAAAAAATTAAGTTAAAGAAATAAAGAAGGATAAAAAAGTTCATGGATTTTATCATGTTGGTGTATTGATTATTTTTTTTTTTTGTTTTGTTTTTCTTGGTTTTTTAGAGTGTAATATTAGTATAAATTTTTATTATTTTTGATTTTCGATTAAAAGATTAATATTATAAATAAATATTATTTAATCTTCTAAACTAGCAATGAGGTTTTTTCTCACTTATTTTGTTATTTTTTGTTTGAAAAAATTTAGACGTCCAAATATATAATTAAGATAATGAGATAAGTACCGATTGCAAGCTTTCCCTTTTACGATGAAGGTTCGTTGTCAATTGATTCTCCAGTCGCAATTTTGTAGATTCTAATTCGGTTCTTGACCGACTAACAGAATCAAGACGCTTTTTTTTTTCTTTTATATCTTCCTGCAATAAATACCAGTCATACATAAAAATGCATCATTTTTTTGTCAACAGTGAATGCGGTGAAAATCTAACAAATTACCTGCAATTGATCAAGCATGTTTTTTTCTTCGTCGCTAAGTTGAGAGAGCAGAGGAGTGCCAAGTTGCCGCTGCAAACTTTCCTTCGTCGCTTCCATTTCACGAATTCGATTTCTCAGATATAAACACTGTCCTACCTACAAATCAAAAAGCCTTAATTTCTTGCCAAAGTCACTGAAAGTACGAAAAATTATTGTAGAACAACATAACAAATTTTGTTATGAAGATTAAAATAACCTTCGGCTCTTTATTTTTTGTACTTTGCTGAAGCTGATGTGACAAGTAACGCTTTTTCTCAGATGCGGCTCTATGCTTGTCTCTGAAAAGCAATAAAATACACAAAAAAGAAACTTTTAACCGATTCATTATAAGCAGCAGAGAACAGAGAGCTAAAGCTGTTTGAAGAATATTTTGTCTAATTTTTCAAAGCCTATCTAAGGTAATAAAGGAGCAGTGCAAAAAAAAAACAAACTTTAAGTGCAAAACTTCACGTTCCAAAGTGTCAACTTCCATGCGCAATTTTTCTACGTTTGAAGCTTTATCATTACTGACATGCATCGCTTTTTCAAGAGCTTCCTAAAGTATACCATGAAGAATTTCATATAATTCAAATATTTTGTTTTAAGAATAAGAAGAACATACTACTTAAAAACAATTATATTTCTCCTTTAAAAAAAAACCTCAAATTCAACTTTACGCGCATGCATCTGCTGAACGGCGCTAAAAAGTTCTAAACGAGAACGTTTTACGTCAAGGAATCCTCCCGTCATTTCGCCACGCCGACTCATTTGGTCACCTAAAATAAGATCGTGGAGAACAAATATAAGATAAAATGAGGCAATTCATATTTTAAACATTGTGTGATATATCAAGCAAAATGAACCCTCGAAAGTAACACAATCGAATCCTTCACGTTTTGCCAAACGATTGCCCGCCAGCATACTACGTACCACAGCTACGTTCCCAAAAATATGACGGAAAACAACACCATAGACCGATTCATATTCCATCCCATCGATTAACAACCTTGCCTCCTATAACAAAATAAGGAATTTCAAATTCATGCAAAAGCATCAACAACCTTTTAATGGTGTAATCATCATTTCATTTACATGAATTTGAAATTCCTCACCGGATCGTTTACTTCCCGTCTTGGTTTAGCAATCAAACGATTCAATGGGAAGAAATTTATTTCACCTAACAATTTCTGCTGATTTATCTGAAATTAAACAAAAGTAAGAAAAAGCGAACATAAAAAGTTAAGAAAACAAATAATAAGAGCACTTGCTTATCCATTTCGTTACCATTACTTCTCTGTAATATTCTTCCACCGTTAAAATAGCAATGAGAAGACAATCTTATTAAAAAGTTTTATTACTTACATTGGTATGTGTGAATAGAAATCAAGATCTTATCATTTAAAAACAAACCTCTTTCATGATTTTCATAGCAATATGGTCGTCATTAACCACATGATAAAATAAACGGTTACCAGTGGTAACTTCAACTGCTTGGTAGTAAGCTTTATCACATCGAAGCAATTCAATCACAATACCTAAGTAATTTTTAAGTGCTTCAATTGAAAATTTCTGCTAAACTTTGAGCATAAAAAGTAAAAATAAAAACAAAGCGGAATGAAAACGATACCACGATAACCATTCAAAACGGAGTCATATTGTCCGTTACGATTGTGGGCACGAAAATAATCCAACACATGTCGCACGCTATCAACTCCATTCATTACAGACTAAAAAGAATCGAAAAATAATTAATCAAGTAAGGATGTGCTTATGATTTGAAAATTTCTAAATATGAAATATAAAGATCAGAATTTCTGACGTAAGTCAATTTCCGCTATTGAATTCTCGCAACACAACAATTTATGGTTAGCAAAAATTTTCATTCTGAACAATTAAATAATTTACTCTCGGTACAAGACGCCGAAAATCTTGTTCAGCTTGTTGCACATCAACTTTTATTGCTTCCAAATTATCACGAGATGCTTTTTCTTCCCTTGATGCTTCCCTGCAATTTATGATCAGCATAAAAAGAAATTTTGAAATAAATTTAGAATAAATTAGAACAAAATCGAAGAAAGTTTATGCGGCTAAATCTTGCCAATTATAAAAGTGCCAAACTTACTGCTGAGCAACACTCGCTTCATCCAACCGACGTCGTAGATCGGCCATATCTTGATTCATCTTTGTTAATTTGTCGACAAATTCCTCAGCTCCTAATCCAATTTCCTAAATAACTTCAGCTTGTATACGATTTCCTGAATTACTTCAGCTCACAATTCAATTTCCTAAATAACCTCATCATCTTTGAATAATCAGCCACTGGCTAACATTTATTGCTGTAAATTAGAATTAACGAAATGAAGTAAAAAAATTTATCGGATAAGCAAAACAATATTTGATTTCTTAGCATTAACCATAATTTTCTGATGAAATTGCTGTTCTTCTTGCTCTTCATCTTGAAGGCTTTTTTCAATACCAGCAATCTGTTCATGAATATCTTGGAGTTGACGGTCGTAGAATCGAATTTCTTTTTGCAAGATCTAGATCGATTTAAATTATTCATACCTTAATTGCAATACATACAAACCAGTAAAGTCAGTCATTAGATAAACGTGGATAATAAGTCGTCACATAATTATAAAGTAAAAAAATTATCGCACAAATTCAAACTTAAGATCTTCGCATGATTTGACTCTACGAACTGAAAAAGTGTGAAAATAAGCTAATTTCAGCAAAGTATGAAGATTTGACCTTGTCGCGTTCTTCAATAGTCTTATACTGATCCCTGTATCCTTGTTTTGCATACAGTTCTTTACATCTCTGTTCAGCAATGCGAATACTATAATGATTCCAAATAAAGCAGAAATTAGTGTCTATGATTAAAATTACACTTCATTTAATACGATTAATCGACAAATGAAAATGCAGCAATCTCGAACAACAATTTCTTACACTTACTCAGTATTTAACCGTGCCGCATCCTCAACTAAAGCTTTGTATTTTGGAATAACCGCATTGAGTTCTTCTTCTTTTGCAGCTATATCTGTTTTAAGTTTGTTTAACACATCCTCTGCTTTATCCTAGAATTACCAGTATATGTTTTGGAAAGTTTAATTAAGAGATTTGTTAGTTTATATCGAAAAGTTATTAGCATTATGTCAATACTAGAAAACTAAGTGAAATCTGACTAAGATTAAGAAATCACTGTCTATGATTAAAACCTAACCTTCATTTAATACGCTTAATCGAAAAATGCAATCAACAAATCTATTAACTTACTCTCCCAAAGCGTTCTTTTTCTACATCTTCGCGCAAATCATTAATTAAAAGCTCTAATTCAGTTTTTCGTTGTACACGTTCAGTCTGTTCAGATATAAGCGCCTCCTTTTCTTCTCGCATTCCTTTAAAACGTGCTTCTAATTTGCGCTGCTCTGCCGATGCTTGTAAAGCGCGGTTTTGAGCGTTTAACAAGTCATTTGTAACCTGCAGGTATAAACATAGAGTAAAATATCACAAAAAGTGAAATACAAATCGCCTGAAGTCAAACTTGCTGTTGCAAAACAAGTTTAATAAAATTTGCGAATTTAATAAGTAACCTTGCTCTGTCGAGTATTCATTTCTTCACGTTGCTCAGCCAATTTATCTAGCTTCTTTCGAGCTTCTTTCAACTCGTTATCATATATCATATACTCTATAGATCTATAAATGCCCGATTAATTTTGAAGTTAATAGTACTATAGTGTCTGAAAAAAACAAAACTCAAAAAAACGAAACAAAATAAGACAATATCAAGTCAACGGAGATTTATTTATTGAACAACAGAAGTGAATTATTCCGTCAGCTAGAGAAAGGAACACAAAATAACCTTTTCATTTTGTCCCACTTTTGATACTCCTTTAAGTCTTCTTTCTCTTCCTCCAGAGTTTTCAACCGTTCCTCAATGAATGTAAGTAAAGTTTCAATCTTTTCGCTTTTGGCATCTGCAAGGAGTCTAATTATTGGACCAATTTAAAAGAAAAACGAATTTGACATTGGACTTTTAAGTTAAATAGAACGGACTTGTTTCCCGTAGTATTTTCAAACTTTCTTCTTTTCGTTCATCGTAAACTCGTGTTCCTGCTACCTGAAATATATCATTCATTAATTTAAAAAATAGTACCTTCTGAAGAACAGCAGATGATGAAGTAACTGAATATTACAAACCTCACGCAATAATTTTAAGCGATGTGAATCAGGTGATGTTGCTAGCTCATTGATTTTCCCTTGCTTTACGATATAATATGGATTCGAACGAGAGAAACCCGCTGATTCCATTAAATTCACAACCTGATAATAAAATTAAAAACTCAAGAATTCAGGAAGGAAAAATTTGTAATTTTGAAGAAATTCAAAAAATTGGATGAAGTAGTATTATAAACTCACATCACTACGAGCAACCAACTTTGCATCGATAAAATATTGATCCTTCTTCATGCTAACACGCCTCAAAACACGCACTTCATTTGCTTCGATCTGAAAGAAATGAATTAATCCCCTTAAACTCTAAAAAACTGATAAACCCCGGTATTTGTTACAAATAAAATCATATCGATAGGGTCATTTGTATTCATATTTAACCCCTCAACTAATCAAAAACATACAGCAACGATTCGATGATCAGCATTATCGAAAACAATTTCGACACTAGCTGTTGTAACACGATCTCCTGTACCTTCATGAATTAAACCCTGTCTTTGTTCTGCTTTAAGATGGCTGAATTCATCGGATAGCACAAACTGTATAGCTATAATCATTATAATAATTAAACTTCTGATGTTCAGATTATGAAACTTTTGAAAGTATCAAAATGAAAGAGAAAAATAAAAAAATTTCGTGCAAAATATATATCGACGCATTACTACGTTTTCGAATATATACATGAGAATCTAAATTGTTGCCAAAATGAAAAAGAGTTTATTTATTAAACTAAACAAACAACAGCTGATTCTAAAAAAAAGATGTATCAGTAAATCAAAGGATGGATGGATGCGAAAAAACTATATTTTAAAGGAAAGCAAAAGTGACCCTCTCCTATTAAAATTTCATTACTTCGAAGATGCATGAAAATTTAACGAATTATTTACCGAAAAAGAAGTTACTCTTTCCGCTACCATTTCGCCCAACAACAACGTTATGTCGCGGTGAGAAATCATTGACTGTTGTTTCGCGATAACTACGAAATCCGCTAATATTAACCTGCAATTATTATTTCATACTCAACGCTCAAAAGTTTGAAAACATTAAAATCGTCAAAGCTCGAAAGCAATAACATCCCATTTTATATTAAATTGGATTGGAAATGAAGTAATCAGTGATTTTCAAACTGTTAATGAGGATCCACCAGCAAGTAACCTTCCACTAAGTAAACGTTTATCTCAGAAATGGTAAATAAAAACAGAAAAGACAGAAGCAGACCTCTTTTATGTACATAGTAAGGTAAATAAGCGATGAGACTGGTTAGTAGTAACGATTAGTAATTCATTGAATGATGATGTGAGTATACGTTGATCTGAAAGTAAATTAAAGGTAAAGATGGTAGATATTATCTGACCAAGCTTTAGCGTAACATACATATTTCCTATATATCAACACATAACATACTAATCCTCGATTTAAGTTGATCTCTTATGAACTTGACTGACGAAAGCTGTCTATATTTTCCGAAGTTGCACTTCCTTACAATTTTTAATATGCCGCTGATTGGTTCAATTAGTAAATCATGAGGCTTTATATTACGGTAGCAAATATGATTCTGCAAAGCGATTTACGTGTCTATAAATTTATCATTAAAAGTAACATGAACAGGAAGCAATAATGAATAGGTATGCCTGATAGACAGACAAACTTGTTCTAAATCATTTAAGATTTTAAATCAATGAAAATTTAAATCAATTAAATCATTTAGAAATCATTCAGGCCTATTCTAGTGAAATATGATAATGAATAGAAAAAGTACCATCGGTAAAAGACAATCCACCATAAAACCAACTAGAACAACTCATAGCGAATACTTCAAATTTAAAATTTGACAGATACATCCACTTTATTTAATGCGGCCTCTCTACATCTCTCTACATCGCTTAGCTAGATTTCTGAAATTTAAGTATTATATAGTTGCATTTGAGAAGTGGGCAAAATGATTACTGATAAATTTGTGAGAATGTTAAGAATGATAAGAATTGTTGTTTAAATGATAAGAGAATCAGGTCAAATAATCTTCCTGGGGAATATTTTGTATACTTATTACTTATTAAACACTTATTAAATTGATATTTTTTAAATACACGAAGATGTGAATCTTCCATTTTTCTTCATGAGAATAATAATCATGAATGTAGTGACAACAAAAAACATAAACTCTCCTAGGTAAAGGAAAAAAATAATTTTGTAAATAAATAAATATTATAATAAAAAATAATTTTGTAAATAAATAAATAAATATTTTCTTCAGTTAATAATTGCTACAATTTTACAATTGCAATTGTTTACTTGGAAAATTTCATATTACTATGCTATGTTATATTTAATAAACAATAACTATTCAATATTTCACTTTTATTTGCCAAAAAAAAATTCTGTTTGATTTTTCAATTTTCAATTATTAGTAAAGCAAAGATTTGTTTTATAATCTTTCAGAAAGTTTGTTACTATATGCAATACATGTAACTTGCTTCCTAATTGTATCGTAAAAAAAAAAATGTAACTTTTTTTTGTAAAAAATTGTAAAAAATATAACTTCATTCTAGAACCGCACTCTCTTTGATATTTCTACTCACAATCTGATCAGAGTTTCGTGGCTAACAGATAGAAAAGTATTGGAGGATGAATAAAAGTTTCAGAAACTTCGAACACATGAATGTACGTATTTATTTTGAGCTTAAATACAAGCTTTGAAGACGTGATATCAACAATATAGGATTAAAAATGAAAATAGGAATACAAATGAAAAAGTGAACAAAAGAATTTTAAGTAAAGTTATCTTTTACAATCAAGGCAAGGCAATATACTATTGAAAATCCTACTAATACTATTGTATATGCAAGTTCATTCTCGATTTATGATTGTAAAAAATTGCATTTCAGGATAAACATTTTACCACTTTGTGTTTTGAATGCCACACTAATTCAGTGAAAATTTAGGTGAAAAAATTTCCTGCAAAATATAAGTTTTGTCAAATAATTCCGGTAAATTAATTTATTCCTTAACTTTTTATTT
This sequence comes from Mansonella ozzardi, assembly GCA_029876185.1. NCBI lineage: Eukaryota > Metazoa > Nematoda > Chromadorea > Rhabditida > Onchocercidae > Mansonella > Mansonella ozzardi. Next base: position 27,456 of record JARVGP010000094.1, read on the forward strand.
GAAATTTATTTGAAATATGTTAAATACAAGGTATTAGAAATTTCCCATGACAGGTCTTTACATCACCGTTTCTGTATATGAATGGTGTTTGTTCCAAAAGAATTGTCTAGAGATTCTGCTAACCAGTAAAAAGTAATTTCCATCATCAAAATGTATCGAAATTGGAAAACTGTTATGCTTCAAACTTTCTGGAATCTGAAACCAAATCAGCAAAGTGTGTTAGATGGTTGGAATCTATTGCAACATAATTTTGAAAATTTCCGACAGGAATCTATCAGTAATAGTTGATGCATCATGATGATTAAAAAATCAATTATCGAGAGATAAATGCCATTATTTAACTTTTGTAAAATGTTAAGTTTTATTTCATTTTCAATTTCATGCACTTATGAAATTGAAAAGGATTTCCGCATGACACCAACTGTCCATTCAAGCAACAAACATTTCCCTATCACAGATCGGAAAAGAGTATGGAATGATTTTCCATACTGAGATTACTGCATAGATGCTCATCTGCTGGAATCAGAAGATTCATCGCTTGTGCTGATGAAGCTCTGTAAATCATATGAATAAGGTAACCAATGATAATGATGGTAATTTTAATGATACTAAAGAATAAACCGATTGGTAATTGCTCAGCATTAAACAGAGATGCAAAAGTGTTGTATTGTTAACGTTTCTATGAAGAACTTTATCTTTCAATAACAATAAATTTTCGAAAATTTCTCAAAATTTTGTGAGTGAAAAATATTTTTAGATTAATATTTACGAGATGAAAAATGATAACTTTTTGATCTCTCTTTATGAAGGGTTATACTTATTATTTCGCCATTTTTACTCGAAAGAAAATATTCCCATCATTATATTCCACTATAGAATTACAATTAAATTATTTAATTGGCTGATTTCGAACTTTCATATCATGACGGTTAATATCTAAATGGAGATATAGAGAAAAAATAGGTGACAACGACAAGTTTCGTGCGAAATTTTTTTTAATCGTGAAAGTTTAAAATAAACACTTTCATGACTACTGGAAAAGGATGTTTATTACGTCAAAATAAAAAAACAAAATATGTTCCTCGTGTGGTCAAAATACCCACTGATGAATTAGTAGAATAATTGTAATGTTAGATGCACTAAATTTTTAAAAAATCACTTAAAAATTGTTATGAAAAAATTAAAAAACTGTTTCCAGTTACATTGTTATGAAAAAATTAAAAAGCTATTTTCAGTTACGATGTCACCAGACGCTAGCATGAAATAGCATTGTTATAGAAATATGAATCGATCCATTTCGTTTGATGCGATGCAAAATGCATTCACGATAGCGAAATTATCAGTATATTGTCACAGAAAATTAATACAACAGGAAGCATTTTAAAAATCGATATGATTGATTTGTTTTCTAATGATTTTCCTAAATTTTTAAAAAGCGATCAGAATTTTGGAAAAATGTCTGAATTTGACATGAAAAACTTGTTTAGGTCAGCTTAAATATCATAAAACTGCTGACGATAAATCCTCTAATTTTTGTCATTACTCAGCATTGCTTCAGATGTTCTCCCACAGTATGTATACTTCTCGATTGCAGTTATCAAAAGTAAACTGAACGAATAATGAATTGAATTGAGTTGTTGCTGCCTGCGATATTATACTTCTGAAGTAAATATATCTTGTGGTTTCACAGAAATAAGTCTTTCAAATCAAAGTAAAGTGAAAAGATATCGCTTTCTTTTAAAAGGCTATAAATGTACCTATTAATAAATTTAAAGATATTTGGGACGGTTGTGAAATTTTACATTATAGTAATTGATCAATGTGAAAGATTCTGCCAGTAAGGATGTCTGTAAAGAATCCATACGAAAAGTGAAGATCGGCCAATTCGATTATCATGCCTTATTTTTTTGGATCCTATCAAATTTCACCAAGTAATATTCAACTATTTTTCATCCATGTTTTTTGCACAGCATTGAAATTATTAAAAATTTTAGTAATCAGAAAAAAATTAAAAGTTTTAATGACTAAAAAAAAAAAAAATTAAAATTCCTTGTGACCAAAAATTATTGAAAGCTTTTAATAATCGAACGAATTTTTGAAACTTTATAAAGTGAAATTTTTAGTTATCAAAATTAATTAAAATTTTTTAACAACCAGAAAATTAGTGTGACGATTACCAATCAATTCATTTGTTAAATGGATTGGCAGTCAGTAGTACTGGATAGAGAATAATGAAATATATTTATTCATCAAATTTAACCATTTTATTTGGGAATCTTAACGATATTCCGATAGGTGAAAAGCATGCTATCTGCTAAAAATAGGTAAATTCAACTTATCACTATATGAGCATTATGTTTTTAAAATTCGCGTTGATCATTCTTTAAATTACTTCCAAAGTGAAGAACTATCACTTCTTTTCTTTCTTATAATCAAAGCATTGACAGTAGAAAACTGACAAGCTGCAAATCCAAAAGTCACTTTAGCAGCTGGTGGAGATATTACTGCAAAAGGAAATGCGATATTTGTTCTAATAGAAATATAAAAAATAATAGTGCAATAGAAGCTGTTCAGTTTTCTAAGATAAATTTTGTCAGTTAAAAATGAATGGATGTCTAAAAGAATCATGAAAAATCCATTTTGAATAAAAATGAACGTTGAAATTTTCACAATTAGGCTTCCTTATCAAAAATCAAATTCATTTTTGAATATTGTCGATTAAATTTCAAACTAATTATATTAGTATGCCAAAAAGAATTTATTGAAAAGAAAAAATTAAAATACAGAGAAAAAAGGATTTACAAAAGCTGTTTAGTTCATTGGTATTACAATTACAATCACGGGTGCATCACTGGATATTTTTACAAGCGGATTATTTCAGAATGTTATAAATTTTGCAATAAATTTTATCCATCCCAACAGTTCTTGTTCTGAAAAAGGTACAAAAAGGTGCATCTAAATTTCTATTACCAATCTCTCGAGAACGGCTTCTGAGAATTTTAAAATCCTAAATCTGATTAAATTTGGTAATATCTATATCTAATAACTAAAACGGTATAATAACTAAAACAGTGAGAATGAAAAGATTTCCATGTAACAAAGCTAAAAATCAGTTTACGATATCTTAAATGATAACTTAAGTTATCGAAAATATGATAAAAGTTAACTTAATCTAAACGTTGCCTTTAGTTATACATTGTTAAAATGATAAGATGCAAAACAAAAAAAAAAAAAAAAAACGCTCGATTTTCACAATCAATCATATTTAAAGACTTTTACAACTTTTTTGAACACTGTTATTATTTCCAAAACTACAGTAAAACAAGAGCATGGAACGAATGACTAGTTTTGTTACCAAGAGCAGAAGAACAAAAAAGACGCAGAGAGACGCAGGAAAAAGTGAATTATATATCAGAAAAATGAAAATTTAGAGAAAACTCTAAACTTCAATTACATCAGATCAAAATGTTATTTGAATAAAACTGCACCGCTAAACCACTAGGAAAACAATTTCGTAGATACTTCCCAAACAATCAGATGCGACAAATCACGAGCTCGCGTATCATTTGCTAAGTCTATAGCATCCTCTTCTTCTCCTAAATAAGACTATTTGATTTCAGAAATATGCAAAATGCAGAAAAATAACTTTGATTCACACATAAAAGGAAGATGTTTTACTAACCCATCCTGAAGTCGATATATCCATCGCCACCAGAAACAATAAGCATTTTGAATGAAGCTGATTTATCTGACTTGTCAGTAAAATCTAAGGACTTCGTTCGGATTGCTGATGTAACATTTCCATTTGTACCTTCAAAAGCAATAATAGAAATTAGCATAAAGAGCAAATGCAAATTTTGTAGTTTTCATATTTCGCACATAGTGGAGACTCTAATCATATTAAGGAGATCTGAACGAAAGGTTGCTGTTTGCATATACTCAACAAAGTTAGTATCTCCACTCTATACGAAGAAATAAAAGCTGAAAATCTTAAATTGTTTATTTGAAATCATGATTTGATTATTTCGAAGCAATAGCGTATAATATTTGAAACTCGATGAATATGAAAACCGATCTTGTTTCCATTCAAGAAAAACTCACTAGGAACTGCCAAAAAGAATTTCACTGAATCTTTGTGTCCATGGAAAGAGAGTTGGGCACGCGACATATCACAGTATGGTATAAAACTACTAGTTGATATTTTTTCATTGGCCATATCGCCATAAACTCTAATTAATCCACCTGGACCTCGTAAATCTTCAGTATGCAAACATGTCTCCATTTTTGTCGCAACTCGATTTTCATTAACTGCAAATGTTTTCCTTCGAATCTCGGCACTTTTATTAGACGGAATGAAACAATGCCATAAAAAAAATGTCTCCACTAATTTATGTCACAGTTAAACAGTAAATTTCGAAGATATTAAAAAAAGCACTTGGACAGCAGATATAAACAAAAATTTATGTTCCAAAAAATGAACACTATTTACAAGTCAGTCAATTTTTATACAAAATACGCATACGCATTTGCAGGATAGGAACTCTAAGCCAAATGTGTTTATGATTTTTATTGAACTATATCTTTTGATGAGAAGTTCATAAAAGTTAATCTGGTAAAGCTTGAAGGATCAACCTACTTCCAGAAAGAGGCACTGAAATAATGACACCCGTTCCTGTGCCAATCCATAAACGTCGATAGATTGCCAATAACGCAGTAATGCGCATATGGGAATAGTCTAGATTATTAATACCTACAAAGAGTAACTTCATTGTCACAAAGAAAACCGAATGCATAGTTAAACAATATATGAACATGTTTGAATAATATGTAAATACACGCTTAGTTCAATGAATCTGAATCTGTTCATTCTCCACCTACATAAACCTTAAATAATCCAAAAATAGTTGCTAAGCAAACATACCTAACATTTTTGTAACATACGGTTCAATGTCAATATCCTGAAGATGTTCAAAATTATAGGCATGATAAAGTCGAAGTGTCGAATCAAGTCGAATAGAGATCCATACACCATCACCAATCCACTGCATATGACGCACTTGACTATCTCGTCTTGGGTGCGCAGTAAAAACTTTCTGCAATAGAAACAGTTAATCAAGAGCTAAAACAAATATACTGATAATCTCAAAAGCTTAATAAAACTTTTTGAAATTCTGCAGTAACATAGCCAATTAAGATGACCTTTACAGTAAGGTCTTTTAGGTCAATGACAATAATGCAGTTGCGATAAGCAGCCCACAGACGATCGCCAACTATCGAAAGCGATCTTACTGAACTTGTTGCGCGACCGATAGTGATACAGTGATAACCTGCTTCGGACCAACTACCACCTAAAAAAGTGCATTATTTGGCAACAAAAAATCTTTAAAAAAATGACTAAGTCCATTACAGTAAAAATCCATAAAAACTTCCAATTTCCGTCCCGGAAATATCGAATTGCATATTGTAAATCCAAATTTATCTCGTACCCCGCTTAAATTCAGTTAATAAAAAAACAAGTGCATGCTCTGCCAGTTTAAAGTTATTGGAATAGTCACCTAACTTTCACATTATATTGCCGAGCTGTTATCATTCCCGCACTACTGTGGAATAGTAAAAGATAAAGGATTTAGTTTCATTTTACATAAATTCTTTATATGGTAAAAAATGCATCAACAAAACATACTTGCATCACGATGAAATACAGCGATGGATCCATTAGCCAATGCTGCGAATACTCTTCCTTTGTAATGTCTTCAAAAGGCACAAAACTCATTTATTAAAAAATATTCAATTAAATCCCAATTAAATTCATAAATATCTCATAAACCAAAAAGGTGAAGAGCTAAATGATCGAACATACCTAAGGATGCCTTTTTAGATGTGAAGGATAGTTACTTGATGTGAAAGAGGCCTTAGTTATTCAATCATTTTTTAGATTTTTAGTGGTAAGCAAGAGCAGTTAATTATGAATTGAAATGAATGAAATCTAACAATTTCGTCAATAGTTTCAGAAGTGGTTACCGTCTTTCAGCTCAATTATGGAGGATTATAGGAAAACAAACATGAAGTAAACGCAATTAACAAAATCTTTCGAACTTACAAAATGGATAGAACCGCATCGGACATCTTTATACGCCGCAAACATTTACGCCATTGTGATACCGCCGAGTGAATAAATATGCTGGAAAAATAAAAAATAAATTGTAAGTTATAAGGAAAGAAGCAAAAATATATGAAGAGAACATAAAACGAGAATGAAAAACCTACAGTTAATAAAATAACAACAATAAAGAAAAACTGAATGATGAATCTGATAACTAAAGAAGTGAAACATCATTGTAATAGTCGAAATGGAACCGGTCATTCTTTACTAAATCATTTGTATAATTAGTGAAATATTATTTATGTTATGAAAACTTCAGTAGTAAAATCAACACAACTTCGCTTACTAATCATTCTGAGATCCCATCCACATCGTTGGGAGCGCTGTCATATTGTCTGATTGGCCTTCATACTTGCTGAGTTTATCCTTAATATAAGCTGGTAATGTGCCAACATCTTTCTCTGCCTGTTCCAAGGAATCTAGAAATTTTCAAAATCGTTATAAATTACGATAGATTATATGTATTAGAAAAATGACATTGTATAATTTGTACAAACAATGATAAACATTTGAAAATCTATGCAAGCAAAAAATTCTAAGAAAAAAAAGAAGAGTAAACATTCACCAATTACACATTTTTGAAATTTGTATTAGTGTCCAAAATAAAAGAGTGGTTAATCCAAAAAAGGTATATGTAAATTAAAAAGATTATGAAAGTTTAAAATCAAAAGTATGTTAGACCAGTCATAAAAAATCAGTGAAAAAAAGAAAGACTTTGATAAAAAACACATGCGCCACGAACAATACTTCAACACTGCAGTCCTGGGTTTCATTTTCAATTAAAACATTTTGGAAAGCTCAGGCAACAAGCAGAGTAAAAGTGTAAAGAAATATACAAATGAATAATGTACTTGACATCTTTTATGAGTAGTTTATGATTGAACCTTATTTCTATGCATCGTAAAAATGAAATCAAAAAAGTTGCAACGGAATTACGGCGCTTTATGCATTATCCATATATCAAATGAATAATCTATTCGACATTTTTTGTGAGTTTACGATGAATCTTATTTCTATGCATCGTAAAAATTAAGTCACAAAAGCTATACAACAGAATTACGGCTTTTTATGCATTATCCATATATCTCTCACCAAGAAGACTGCCTTTATCGGCTGCTTCTTTAAATTTTTCCAAAAGTGTGTACTTCTTCACAACGCCATTTTCCTCAGCTTTCGTCGTTTCTTTTTCGTTTTCCGCTTCGCTCTCCATTTTGACTACATGGATATGTGAACAAGTTAATAGAATGAAGAAGGAGGTTAAATAATACGAGAAGATAATTAGTTTTGTAATTCAGTACATGATTAATGATTATTGACTACAATTTGCCATAATAAATAAAGAGTTTATAAACAAACAACTGAACGTCATCAGATAAAGCTTACCAAGCTTAGGTACCTCGTTTAGGCCTTGATTACTATCGGAAGTGCTCGGAGCAATCTGTTCACACACACTGACTGAAATTATATTTTAAAATAATTTAATATAAATATTGCATATAAATGTATTTGGAATCATTGATCGGAAATTAAATACATGCAACTAAAATCTCAAACTTACAATCTCGCGAACGCTGTGGAGAAGGTTTCTGATCGGCGCCGCAATAAGTTAACGTACTATCTTCATCAGAGTCAAGTTTTCGCAACTCCACCTAAATACGAAAATGTGTCAACGATTGTAATAGTTTCTTCTTTGTCGTTTTTTAGAAATAATTTGAACAATCATTAAGCTGATTAAAAACAAGTACCCATTGCACGGCACCAAACTGTTCCTGCTCGTCAATATCCGATGGCAAGTCTTTCACGTAACCACCGCCACGACAAAAATTTTTCCAGTTCGTATCATTCGAAGGATAATCTGACTCTTGCACACCTCAAATTTGTTGTTCATTTAAAATTCATTTACTAAAGTGTTTATTGAAGTATCTATTATACAAACAGGATAGAGAAAATCTATCTGACCTGGTACAGACGAGACACAGAGAACGTGTGCGGAACATGCTTGGAACGTATCGATAACACTATTTGGATTATTTGCATCTAGTATGAAAACATGACTATGTCCTTGATTCGAACTGCATACCCACAGCAAACTTGAACTATTCCATGTAAGCATTTCCATTTCGTGTTCATCCTCTGCTGTTTCCTATTTATTTTATGATATCAATACCATTTTAATTTCCGTCTCATTTTATAACCAGTATCAATAAATTGCATACATGGGAAGAAAAAAGCAAAGTAGAAAAATCTAATATAGGATCAGTAATACTCTACTCCTTATATCATATATATATATATATTAAAGCGGCAAAATTGGTAGTGGATTAAAATGGTACATATATATGCCATGCTTCTCTTTATTTCTACGCTTTTTGATTACTGCATTCAAATAAAAGCAAATTAAAGTCTTAGGATTTTCCTTGCTATTTGGATATATCTATTTATTATTTATATGTTATGAACTTAAAATAAATTTGGCTTCTTACTTGTATATTTCATTCAGGCATGTATGTATTTGTACATTATTGCAAAATATATCTTTTTCATGAACAACCTGTATAAGTTGCATTAAATTTGAACAGCAACAAGTACCTTACATTCAATGCTAACCTGATTTATCGAATTCTCAAGAGATGTCGATTCCCCTGCAGTTCTAAGATCCGAACAAAATACTGAATTGTCAACAATATATTCACCATCACGTGTTCTACCCCCTTGCAAAGTTACACTCGATGAGCACCAAATCTGACAAGTTGATGACATCAAATGTTAAAATAAAGGAATTTCAAAAAATATGGCAAGCAAAACATTCTGTAACGGAAATATTAAATTAAAAATACCAATATATTTCTCTTTCCAACCATCACCTATAACCTAAAGTAAAATATTTACCTGTCTTTTTGCATGAAATAAGATAAAGTTATAAATTTCTTTGTGCTTGCTGTGAAACATATAAAGATCAGTGATACCTTTAATGAAGGATTCAAATCAATGAGTGGTCTGCAGAATACTGGAACTGGTACCAAAGCATTTTCATTATGTTCACCAAAAATCGCCGGAATTGACCATCCATATGCATGGAAACGATCATTTTTCTCACAATTCATATGTTCCTTTACAATTTTATACTGCTGTCGACGTTCTGCAGCTCTTTTTTCAGATGAACTAAATAGCATTTAAAATTTTATTTGAAGATTCAAATATCAACGCATTGTTAGGATTTTTGGCAATTTCATTTACTTAATTTATCACATTTTGGAATATAAAATCTCAACGTACTAATCAATATCCATGAAATCAACTGTTTTTGCACCAGAACGGCGAAGAGTATCACGCTTATTACCACCTGTTCTTCTCCGACGATTTGAACTATGCGGTGGCTCGTGCATAAATAAACCGGAGAAACTAAATAATTAAGTGATTATTACTTGAAATTTTTTAGCTAAAAAATTAATATCAAAAATAGCAGTGATAGATGAAAAATTTATAAAATCTTGAAATTTATGGCTCTCATTCGCAAATGCATCTTAACTCCTGGAAAAATCTAAATATAATCTAAGAAATGTTCAACACTAACAATTCCCATATTCCACTACTTTTTTTTGTACTCAGTGCAATTAGACGCTTAGCACGCTGCATTTCAGTCCATTTCATTGTTTCCTGAAGCTCCATCAATTTTTCCTTGTATTGATTACGCTCCAACAAAACGCGAGCCATTTCAAGTCGTGTAAAACGTTTTCGCTGTGCTAACGGTAAATCCTCCTGAATGAAGAAGTTGTAATATGATTTTAACTTCCTTACCAATCTTTAAAGCTTAAAAAGCACTGCACTGTGCAAACAACAACATGATATTAATTTGGAAACTGTAAAACTGCAAAACTGATATATAATCGAGATAGAGAAACAACTGAAACATCTCTCTTCTTTATAGCAAAAAAACATCAGCGGGAAAAAAACTACACTCTCTACCTGGTCATCTTCACTGCGAACTTCTAGCTTCTCTTTAAGATGGCGAACTTCCGACTCGAGCTCCTTTATTCGTTCATTCATCTTTGACCTTACCATTTCCAAGCTTCGGATTTCTTCACGTAATATATCTTGTTCACTAGAATTATCATTAAAATTAATGAGCAATTTCAGGATTCCTGCGTCGGTCAATTTCCGATGCTAATGAGTTCATGTATAACGTTATAGCTATAATGCAAGACGAAAGAACAATAACAATTAAAATAAAAAACCTGTTCAATTCATCAACACGAGCAATCAAATCATTCTTCACAATATTAAGAGCATTTTTTGTTTCTAATAACTCCGTATTTTCCTTGATTAAATTTTCCACCTCACGGCCCATTCCTGAAATATGTAAATCATACTTGAGATTTGGAAATTCAGAGTGTTCTAATAAATAACAAATGATGCTACAACATTTATACTTTGTATCATGCAATTCCGTTGATTTCGAACTTCAACAACTACAAAAAAAAAAATCACGATTTCTTACTTAAAAAGAAAAAAAACTTCGCACAGACATTCCAAGTTGTTGTTATCTACTCATTTAGATGAATTTTTGAAAACAATCAAATCTTTCTAATAACTTCAAATGATTTTCATAACCGCAGGCTCCTATGCATGTACATACATTCTATATGGTAGAAATGCTTTAGAAAAAAAAAAAACAACAACAAAGAACAATGCTTTGCTCTTGAAATAAATCAATTCCCATTGTTAATGCTTTTGTTTTTTTCTACCTCACCAACTTCCTCAAAAAAATTGGTAGCAACAATAACAACAATAAAACAAATACTATCATAAATACTATCACAAGATATATATCAAAAAGATACTATCACAAATACTATCACACAACTATGTAACATACCGATAAATGTATCGTTCACTGGAATTATAATATCAATTATTAATTGCCATTATTATTTAAAACTAATAATAATTGAAATAAGCTGGAGAAAATGAAAATCTCATTGGTGAATTCGTGAAAATTTTAATGCAATTAAATTCGAAATACTCACAAAGTGAAATAAGTGCAGAGACGCAAAAAAAAAAAAAAAAAAAGAAAAAGAAAAAAAATGCATGTCAAAAAGTGACACCTACTGTAAAACTCAACTCATTTTAAAGCAATTCAAGTGAGATTAAAAAAGAAGAAATAAGCAGAATGAATGATTTTTTTCACGCATTTATTCTGCTTATTTTTGCCAATGGAAATATATAAATATTAAAATTCTGAAGGCATAAGAAAGTCGGTGCTTATTCGAAGATAACGAATAACGTGACAACATGTCGCTTTATGAGAAATTTTTTTTTTGGAAAAATTATAAATAGAATAAAAAAAAAAAGCACACAATCATGCAACAAAATCACACGCAATACGGCTAATAACACAAGAAAAATAGTTTATCTGACAGATACGCCGCTGCAATAAAAAGCGTTTTTTTCCTATTCGTAATATTAATTATAATTCACTCATTCTCAACGTATATTTTCAGTTCATTTCAGCATTGCATAAAATGTGTCAAAAGCACAAAAAGTATTCGATGAAAATGTAATTGTGTGCAAATTAATAATTTCAAAGAGTGAGAGTATTGAAATGTACGTCCTCTGACCCTTCCCTATTCATGATATTTTGATTTTTTTTTTTTTTTTGAATTTATTGCCAATCGCATCAAGTGATTGACTTTGCACAGTATGCAATTATTTCACATCAGATAACGTTCAAATTTTATAATTAAATAATTGCTATTATTCATATTACAATCACAATAATGCATGAAATCGTGCTGGCTGCAATTAGATATGAAGTGCAAAAAGTATTATTTAAGTGTTTTAATAGTGGATGAAAAATGATTTTAATAACAAGCAACAATCACTATCAGCGTCAGCAATAAATTTTGGAATTTAAAAGGATTACCCGCGGAAGCAAATTCGGCCGGATCAACAAGTGCACCTGTAGAAGAAGCATCCCTTCTTATATTTTTATTTGAAAAGATGTTCAAATGCAAAAATAAGTCTTTTGATCAAATATCTTTTTTCATTTTTAAAGCAACATTCCAGTGCTTTTTTTTTTAAATTTTTTTCACAGCATTCCAATCAATTTTTGGAAGATATAATTAGGATGATAAAGTGACGATTTCAGGATGAGATGTAAGTTCAATGGTAAAATCAAAACAATTCGTCTGCTTAAACTACAAATTAAACTGAAAAACTGAAAATAAACAAATACCTGTTAGATCTGCCCCAAGAGAATCTACAGCATCGTTGGCCCTATAATAATTAAAAAGATAAAGTACTTTTAATCAACATTTTTCAAAGAATCTGCAATCCGTGCAGCGAATCTTTATAGAAAAAATCATTACTTCTTGATTCTTATAATGATCTCGAAACATTTCATAGTGCGATAAAAGAATAAAAGTTAGGTAGCACTAAGGCTTATGAAATATTCCTAATAGCTCGAAATAAACTGAATAACAGTATCATTTGTTGACAGATTAATATAGCTAATTAAACCAAAAAATGAACTACAAAGAATGACTCAAAGACTGATCAATTAGAAGAAATGATAATTAATCGTTAATAACTCTTTCGGAATATTCCAATTTTAATGTTTCCCAAAGAGTTATTACATAAGAGGAAACATTTCCAAACTAAAATAGACTTACACAGCAACTGCTGCTGGAACATATGTGGAAGGTTGGACAGTGCTATCAGGAAATACTGTAGATAGTTCACGCGGCGATTCTATAGTTAAAGAAGACTGATCACGAGGTGAGTGTAATATATCACAGGCATTCTGGCCGAATTCATCATGCCAATCAGCTGAAAAAAAAATCTCTGTTTCCAAAAATATAAATTGCTCTCTGACAGCAATATTCATCTCCTATTCCGAAAATTATTCCCATATTAATGGAAGTCATTTTTTATATGAAGACAAATTTGATTAATAAATTTTTACATTCGCTGCTAATATGATTAGCAAGGTTGACGTCAAGTGTGGTACTTTGTGACATATGAGCGCTTATCAAATCGGATACGCCACGAATCGCGCTTGCATCTACCGAAGTTGCCATTCCCAGTCTGAAAATGATACAATATCAGTATAATGCGAAACTACAAAATCCCATTTTGGCAATACATTTTTTAGATTTGGAAAGATAGTAACAGCTAATTATACACAGCAAACATCTAATGTATTTTGAGAAAAAACGAATATATACAGCAAAGTATCTCATCTATTTGTTTTAAAATCAAGATGAAGTCATAATTTCTTGAACTTTTTGTGTTTCAAGAAGCATTTGTACGAGGCACAAAAATATTTTAAAAGTAGTGCTCTTTATTTTGTAAACGTATAACTTTTTTGATAGTAATAACTATGATTTGACAAAGGTTATTTAAAAAGTGGAACAGCGAATTAAAATCACGAAATATAACATCTTAACCTAATTCTAACAAAGCTTGCAAAATATCTATCCAATCTTTTTTTGCCTATCTGATGAACCTTGCTCCTAATATGAAATTCATGTCTAAGCATATCATCAATATTCAAATCGCAGATGAATGTTAATGATTAAGATTTCAGAGAAAAATACTATCATTGATATTATCTCATATCACATTCCCTCCTCTCCTCTCATAAGAACAATGAAAGCTTAGGACATATGATAAAAGAGAAAGAATAGTGCAAATGCATTGAGAACAAGCTATAAGTTAATCGATTAAAGTATAAAAAGTAAGACAATTGAATTTTAAAACTATAACGGCCCACTTATTGAAAATGATAATAGATTTAAATTATTTTAGGTCATTAAAAATTCCAAGATTATAGAGTTATATAGAAACACCTAAATATTAGTAAACATGGGAAAAAACTAGACAAATATCTGGGAACTGATGAAATTGAGTTTATCAGCAGCTTTCAAAATTATATAACAGTACCAACTTAATAGGTAAATATGAAATACTATTTTTCATCAAACACTCGAATTAATGGTAAACAAAAGAAGGCAGCTATATAAACTGTAATAAACTGCGCTGTTTGCGATTACATGAACGATCCCATACACTTTCAAACGGAGCGGATCTTTAAATGGAATAAATAAGTTCTGAAAACTAAAAAATCCAGCCTATTACCTACATTTACCAAAAGTCATACAAATACTTACTTTGTTCTTAGCTGCTGTGAAGGTAAAGGCATGCTTTGCATCATTTCGAATTTTTCATTTCCTATCAGATATTTTGTTCTTTCCATATGGTCAATATGTGTTTTCAACAAAATATTATATCTGTCGTGTAATTTGTCAAATTCAGCTTTCTGGTCTGTTTCTCGTTCCTCTAGCCGCGCAGCTAAAGAAAAGAAAAAAAAAAAACTTATAATAATTAACAACTTGACCAATAAATATAAACAAGAGAAATGCAAACTCATATATTACAGAAACATTTGCACGATTTCACCAAAACGTTAAATCTTCACAAACCATGATCAGATGCATTCTTTGCTTTTAACTCCAACATTCTCATTATCGATTCCAAAGATTCAATTTTACTTTCAAGTTCTCGATTTTGTTCCATCAGTGAATCCTCAATTTCCAAGCATTTCTATAAGACCCAAAAAATTAAACATTACACCAGTCGGGCTTTGATCAACTTCATATACGAATTATCACAAGTATTTTGATTTATTAAAATCACTCGAATCAGAATTTCATTTACCGACGTATAAAATAATTCGATATAGAATTTTATTTATTAAATTTCATAAGTCTATACAAAAGTTTTATCTACATTACCATAAATTTACGCCTAAGATTGGCTTAATTGCTAGCTGCGAATCATTATAAAAACAGTCAGATGATGGAGAAACAAATCACAATTATGCTTATTAATGATGAGTAAAGTACCTGATCCTGAGCCCTTCTTAGCTGTTTTTCTCTTTCATACTGTGTCACCAGTTGCTCATTGTCTTCCTTAAGCATTTCCAAATCAACTGAGCATTCTTCTTTTTCTAAATATGCAAAATCCAGACTTTCTAGTACATTGACAACCAATGGCATCAGATTCTGCAACAGTTCATTTGGACTAAAACATAAAATTTTCATGTATTTTTATCAGTCAAGAAAGCTTCTTTCTAAAAGAAAAAAACAGTTTTAAAAGCTTGATGAAATTAAAAACTACGTCCTCGTCAGAAAAAAAGTGATAATTATTACAGAATTAATTAATTATTACACAATTATTACAATTATAATTATTACACAATTAGAAAAATGAATTTTTCTCAAAAATACTGTCCGTAAAGAAGGAACAAAGAGTTCTAGAAAAGCAACAATTTACTTTAACAATATCTTCTCCATTTTTTTCTATCATAGCTTCGAATTCTTTGTAGATTGATGAAGCGAGCATCTGTACTTTTTCTGACATAACGCGAGTATCATCAACTGCTGAACCAACTGATCCAACAGTACCGTACACTACCTGTTTGTATTATCAATCAAAAGGAATCAAGCATTAATTATATGACATGATATTTTCAATAAATCGATGCAAATATCTATAATGGTTATTTGAAATGCAAGTAAATATTTTTAAAAAATAACAATTATTTGAAAAATAAACAAGCATATCTTTACTAATAACAAACAGGAATCTAAGAACGATGAACAGATGACAGAATACGTAGAACTGAGTCAATTAAATAGTATCATCAATCATGTCATCTAGATGACAAAACAAGTTAGGGAGGCAGAATGTCATAGGTAAGGGGTTAACTTCTGGTTGTTTTATGTCATTCAGCTACACAACTGGTATTTTCATTCCCATTTGAATGATAGTGAAAAAAATTAAAAATCTTGATGAGTATAAAATGTAGTACTTCATCAGATTGTAGTCCTTCTATTAACTAACTAAAAGTAGTATGAACACTGCTATACAGGAAAAAAACATCTGCTATTTTAACACAATGATAGTAATATTTCTTTTTTAACAATTAATGCTATCATAATAGATTAACTTTGAAATTAACTTTTATAGATGAAATGAAGAAAAAAACTTTATAAATGTTACATATCACATTTTAACTTTAAAAAAAAAATTATACTTTTGCAAGATACTAAGAATAGTCAATATTATCAGTAATAATAGAAGAAGAAAAGTTAGGAAATATTTACATACCTCACTGCTACTACTATTTGTGGAAGAATGCATTGCACTGCTATTTTGCTGAGTAATTTCCATCATTTTGTAGTCTGCGTCACACGTCACAACAAAAATATTAGCCCCAAAGTTGGGGGCGTAACCGCTAACTCCAATTCAGAGCCAGCTATAAAGCAATTATTCAAAAATGAATCAAAAAATGTAACCAATAACGCTTATGCAACAATAAATGTTCGTAATTAATTTAACTTTTAACAATTAAACATTTTTATAATTTAACAAAGTAATAATTAAATCATAAAAATATTACAAATTAATTTTGATTAATGAACAATAAATAAGCAAAAAGAAAAAATGGATAAAAAGTAAAGCTATTAAGAATAAATCAAAAATGATTAAATTCTTTTAAATCATTTACTATGCCAATATAGCATGGCAACAATAATCTCAAATCAGAAGATATGATTTAATGAAATTTACAATGGTCATAATAAACTATAAATTAATCAAGCATTGTATGCTAATTGAGGAAATATATATATTTCTAATATATCAATTTACAATTTCTAAACTTCCAATAAATAAATCT
Organism: Mansonella ozzardi; assembly: GCA_029876185.1. NCBI lineage: Eukaryota > Metazoa > Nematoda > Chromadorea > Rhabditida > Onchocercidae > Mansonella > Mansonella ozzardi. The sequence continues at coordinate 44,363 of JARVGP010000094.1, forward strand.
TTGAAAAATTTCGACAGGATATCAACAAACTTTTTATATTGAAATGAAAAACTGAAGGAATATATCAATAATTTATTTCACATTTCAACTATCAAATTTTTTGATATTTATTTTAAGATATTAGAAAGATTTTTTTTTTTGTTATACCTTAAAACAATATTTATCATTGATAACTTTGAAAACATAAACAAGAAGAAAATCACTATGAAATTTTTGATCGATTAAAATAATTTCAATCAACTAACAAATCAATGTGCCTAAATCAACCACTATTTCCTTCATCCTGAATTACAATCAATGCAGTACAAATAATGCTATGAATTAATAGGTTTTTTGAGTGAGATTAGTGTAAAAAGAAGGCTTAGCTACATAAAGCATCACTCAGACATGCCATGCCTCAACCCTGCCCAATCTCGAAGGCCTTCAACACCTCCTTTTCCCCTACTATTTTCATGCAGTACTCTGTCTCACCCCAATCGATTCATTTCTTTTACGCATCTCTGCACACACATATACACAACATACACAACAACTTCTCGCCAATATTTTGAAGATACAGTAGAAAAGCAACATTAGAAAACTTTCAAGCTTATAATAACGTGCAACCTTCGTGGAAAATTAGAAAGAGCAAAGAATGATTTTAGCTACTTCTTTCAAGTAGTTCAAAACAACACAGATACTGCACGTATTAGTTACTGGATCATCTAATAAAGCTAACTGTTTCTGCAGTTAATATTTTTGCATAGATATTCTCGGAAAGTATGATATGAAACTGATATGGAATTTATCATATAGAATTGCTAAGAGCTGATCATCTAGCTGATACGAAAAGTTGATCAGATTATCATAATGAATGTTATCTATGATAAGGTAAAAAAGAAATAATCAGCAAAAAAAAAGAAAAACATTTGTTAAAAATCGAAACTTTACGAAATTCGATGCATTAACGAAATGTTATTAAGTGCACAATTCATTTTCATTCATTTAAATTTGCATTTCAATTATTAAACAATAGTCATTGTATGACATAGCTTAATCCATTTGGACAATGTGCAAAATACTCTGAATTTTATTAATAGCTTTTAAGACACAATGCAGCAGTTGTTCATTTTAGCTTTTTAGAAATAGCTTTTCAGTAGATATGAAATTTATTTGATATTCAAAGTAAACAAGTAATTAAATAATAATAATTTTGCAGCTAACATGAAGATGATGCACTTTCGAAATCATTCATGAAATAGTAATTGATACTTCATGAACTAGATCAAAACATTAAAGTAAGCAGGTCAAGCTATCAGATCTTTTATTTCTTTTTCAAATTGTAATTCTTGAGAAACATTCTAGCATCACATATTCTGCTGCATCCAATTTGGATAAATTTCGACTGAGTTTTTAGCCATGATGTCATGCAAATATCCGTTAGCATAAGCCAAGAAAAAAATCGTCTACAGCATATTCCATCTACTCTTGCTACAGTTCTTCTATTCACTCCCAGTCTTATCATTCAAAAACAACTAAAAGTTGTATTAATGATTTCAGACTCATTGTTTCAATTTGAAATTACTACTTTGTTATGTTATTACGAATGTTTTCAATAATGTTTTACCAAAAAAAGCAAGAAAAAAATTAAATTTCGTTTCGAATAAAATTTCTTTCAGTATCTGCCTCCTAAAATCTTGAATTCTTGACCACAAGTTAAAATATGACATTTTCAATGAGAACTGAAATAAGAAAAAATTTCGTCGAAGATGACTTTCACGTCGAAAATGACTTTCATCCCACTTTATAAATATTCTCTCTTTCACACTTTTCAAATTTGTAATTTTAAATACACATTATTCTTTTACATTTCGTGATTTCTAGTCTGACTTGGTCAATTTTTCACTGACTTCAGTCGAGAAATATGCAGAAAATATTGCACAGCAAAAAATTTCCTGAAAAATAGCAATACTTGGCTAGTATATTGACAAACGACATTAGTACTGCTCTTCTAAATTCAAGTAACATGTCATCAAAATCAATCTCAGCAAAGTTAAATGTGGCCAAAATGGATTCTTTCGGGTCTTCAATCGAACCATCCATTTCTACAGTGAAAAAAGCCCATAAATTTGCAAAGTGGCTATCACTTTAGAATCTAAAGGTTTTGGAAATTTTCCCGTAAAATACCACAAATTAGACTGTAATGAAATAAATGGAAAAAATGAAAAAAAAAAATAAAACGGAATCAATGTAAAAATGTATCGCAACAGAACCAGATCAAATTTACAAGTCACTATACAACAATAACTATTGATCCAATACTCGCTAGGAGATTTCAGAATTTTTCCAATAATTGGAGAAACCAAAAAAAGATATCAGTAACTTTGCTATGATGTTTTTGAAATCGGACAAAATTATTACAAAAATTTGTAATAATTTTATTCTATTCTATCACTGCAATCATGATTTCCTAATAGCACAACATCCATTCTTAAGATATTTATATTCACAGTACAATTATAATATTATTATTTTCAATAAATTTTAATTTCGATTAAAAAACTTTGTTATTCATCACTTGTTTCTCAATAATGTTTTATGATCAATATTGCTATGCGTAATCTTTTGTAGTTAACACACCCGTGCAATGTTACTTTGCTAAAGTCTTATCGGTAGAAATGAACTTATAACAATTCAGTAGAGAACACGACACTTGTTAAAATTAAGTTAGATCACAAAGCAATATATCATCTGAATATTTCAGTTAGTGATTAAAATATTTATTAGCTACTGCTATACCTTGTTGCAAGATTGCAAGAAAAAAAACAGAACTGGTTTCAAAACTTGCTACACACTACAGAGATATTTTTTGTGCTATTTGACTTCGAAAACTTAATAAGTAACAGCTAGTCGACCAGGATAAATTCAAGTGTTGAATTGAAGTTATAAAAATCATTAACGAAGAGAAACGTGTTAAGAGATTCAAATCACTGCTAGCAATTCACTTCGTCCTCTCTTTTCTTGCATAAATGACTACGAAAAGAACAGCAACAAAAATGTGATAGTTAATGTGAAATTAAAGTTAACGCGGGTCTAAGATTCACCATATTTTCGGCTGTTCTCATGACTGCTTTTATAGCTCTTTTTATGGCTCATCTGGATGATTGATATTTCAAATAATATCAATCATCTATCTTTTTAAAAAAAAAAATGAAAATGTTTAGTAATGTATTTGACGTTTTTAACACATTTAGATTTCTTATAACATACATAGCGTATATGATATAGCTGGAACATCAATTTCCTGATACAATAATTTGTTGCAATGATCCCGATAATTCGAAAAATGGAAATTTGGAATAGTGAACAATATGAAATTACAATAATTTTTGTCCTAAAATCCCAAAATATCCTGTCATAGATCTATACCAGAAAAAAAGATTCGCAGCTAATTCGTCAACTAACCTTGGGAAATCCAAAAATAATGTGATCTGCAATGTTTTCATTTCTCTCAAGTTATGAACAATTATGAAAGTATGGGGCCAAGATTTATGATAAAAATAAACGTACCATGCTAAAAAAATTTTAATCAAAAATTCAAAAGAAAATAATCTCATAAGAAGTTCTGAAAAAAAAAATTTACAAATTAATAAAAGAATAATGATTTCATAGCGTCTATCGTTCCATAATTTTCCTATATTGTTCCTCAAGCAGTTTACATTAAAGAAACTATGTGAAAAAATTCAGGAAATTTTTGATCGCCGAAACTGTCGCTGCTCACAATCTGTAAGAAATAATAAGTTATTTTATTGTGATTCATTCTTATGTAATGCGTTTATGCGCTTCCTACATCAACATTTTCCTAATATAGCAAAAAACAAGGAATTATTCATCTGAATCTCTATTATTTCATCTACGAATAACTCTGATATGTTTGTATTGACACACGTCTATTACAGAATTAGCCATCAGAACACAACCCATTCCTAGTTATTCAGTAGTCATTTTGCGCTGGAATAATCTATTCGTGTTTGGTTCTCCTTAATTTTATCTGTCCTACTCGAGATAATCACTAAAATATCATATTTCAAACTTATATTTATTCTAATGTACAAAAAATTTTTGACAACAAAGAGAAAAATAAATGAATGACAAATACACCTTCTGGTCTAATAAGAAGGATACCTTCTTCCTTCAGTTTTTTCAAAGTATCTGTATATGAACTTTCTGGCAAACAGCGATTCTCTTCTGATCTTGGTGAATAACGCGGATTAGTTTTCCTTAAAAAAAAAAAAAAAAAAACAGTAAAACGTCTAAAAAACATTCGTAAGATCCAGAAACACTAATCATAACGTTACATTATTTAAAAAGCTGTGAAATAAGAAACAATTCGAAAGTCTTTTTAAACCTTTTTAAAATCCTTTCTTCGCGACAACAGAGGACGACATCATTTGCCTCTTTATCGCAATAACCAAAAAACTTCCCTGAACATTAGAATAATGAAAAAATGTTTTAAACCTAATTTTCTTCAAACTTGGATTACAAAGAAAATTTGACATAAATTTAAAGAAATATGCCTGAAAGCAAACCAAGAGGATGGGCAGCATAACAACGCTCCAAGCGTTCAATCAAAAAACTACACTCAATAGTGTGTGAATAGTATGAAAGATCGGCCTGCATATTCTATTCCTGCAAAATGATCATCTTCAATCTTCTGCACCGATAGTGGAAACTAAAATCATAGCGTATCACGCCTGACAAATAAAACAGATGAGTATGAATCCCCTGAAAATCATGGCATATCATGCTGCATTTACCAGTTTGGACATATCGAATAATTCGAAACAAGTTTCGGTATCTACAAGTATTCGGTTATATACATTCCTCAGAAATATTTGATGTCCAACCTAGCTACTTTGATTTCTATTTCTGATCTCGTGATTTGAATTTCGACCAATCATACCTACAAAAAAAAAAGCTAAACATAAAAGCTAAACAATTACTTCATTAGCATTCTTCATTGCTTTAGTGATCACATATGCACTGATCTCGAAACTTTATTACAGCTATCAGGAATTGCATGGACATAAACTAAAATTAAACATTCGTTATCGATTAAAACAATCTTTCTTATCAAAGATAATCGATTAAAACAATCTTTCTCACCAAAAACTTTTCACTTTTGCTTTCTATTATCTCTTATTCAACAACCGCAACACAATAACAATAAAATGTGTGTTTGAAAAACTACGCAAACAAAACAATACTATTCAGGAGAGTTCACTTAAGCTCACTTTTCACTATTAGTTAATCCATGAAATTCCTAATCACTGTACAGAGTTGTCTCTTTGAATCGATGATAAACAATAATCAAAAATAACCACAGAATAGTAAAGTAAATCATACTCGTTTCAGAGAAAAGATAAATTTAATTGGATTCATAACAGATTAGCCTTTTTCAATAATTTATTCAGCACTTGTTTATATATAACATACATTTAACTAATATATAAATCTGCGCTACAAAGTAATGAATTATTTATGATATTTATATAGGAGTTTAATGGATTTTACCAAATACCAAATATCGAAAATTTTGAAATACGATAAATCAAATATAATAAAGTTATATCAAATAATGTTTTAAAATTTTACTCGCAATCATGAAAACAAAAATGAAGCGTTATTGCTGTTTGAAATACAAAATAAATTTTGCGCTGCAATTAAGCAACAACAGTAATATCCAAGCAATTAAGAATAAATAAAACTGCAAATGAAAAATATTTTAGAATCCATTGAAAAATTAAAATTTACTCAGTCTAAATTACCGCTTATTATTAATTTGGTTTCTAAGTAAGAAATAAACATGCATTTCTACAAAACATGAGAAAAACTAAAATGTTTGCACACTTTCTGCTACAACTTAAAAAAGAAAAAAAAAAGTAAAATTCACTATCAATTTGTCTCAAAAAAATATAAACCTTTGAGAATGTGAAGAAGAAACTGATCTGACCATCATTTTAAAACTTCGTTCCATTCATTCTACTATTAAATCGAAGCATGATTCATATGAAGCATAAATTCCTATCAGCCATAGACAATTTCCAATCAGACTATGATATTTTATTAAATATATCTGATACTAATAAGGCCACAGAACATGAAAAAAATTATTTCAAAAAATCCAATAAATAGTTCTATCTACTTTTTGAAGTAAAAAACTACATATAAAGCAAGTTTCCGCATAGCTAAGGATGTTGTTAGTTGAGTTTCTCGATGCACAACATTGGAAAATATTTCACTATCCAACATAACCTTATTTTGGTACCATCCAATCTTAACAAACTCAAATTTGCGATAATAAAATTTGTCGTTTGCGATCAAATTTGCGATGAATTAAACTGAAATTAAAGCTTTTTAAAAAAAAAAAAAAAAAAACCATCATTTTTAATCAAAGCTCGAAACATTCATCTAATAATTTAAGAATGACATTTCGAATTGCTGGAAAAGCTTTCAAGCGACTATTTGATAGTCCTTTTTTGATCTTAACGATATCGTTTGACTATTTTCCTGAAGAATATGACTGTAAATTGACAAGATATCAAAGAGACAGAGGAAAAATTATTTCTAATCTTACTCACATCTGCCAAAATGATAATAGCTGGACATTTCGAAAATAATATCTAGCTGTTTTCATTTAAAGTGGTCAATTTCTAGCAGAAACTATTATTGACCATTTTGAAGGAAATTATTCAAAACAATTGAAAAGCATTCCAAAAACTTTTTAAATATTAATAGAGAAAAGAGTTATTTAGTAACAATTTGCAGCAATAAAAAATATCAATCAGATCCAAAAAGAAAATATTCCGATAAGAATGCGCCATCAATCGAGTAATTTTTCATTGCAGAAGCACTTTCTTTATAAATATTTAATGCTAACAGTTATTGTATTCCAACCACTTTTCAAAAATACTAAATAACATTGATTTAATTTAATACTGACCACTGCAAATGATTCTCTCAGCTATGGCTAATGATAGCAGCTAGAACAGGAAATAAGAACGTGAGGACTTTAAGTGTTTGCATAACGTATTAAGCAACTATGTTTGCAATAAAATTAATGGACATCTGCTGACCAATAAGATGCACCAATAAGTGAATTTTTTCCGATAAACAATTACACTCTTTTATCATACCGAAAAACTATTTCTCCAAAAAACATATTCTTTTGCAAATTCCATTCATATCTGTATGCAACGATTTCTTTTTTTTATAAAATTTATTGAAACCAGAAATGACTTTCTTAGATAATTTATCACTGCTAAAATAGAATGTAGGAGATGAATATTTGTAAAAAAATACATTTTATCTTTTCTCGAAAATAATTATCCACTTAATACTCCTGAAGACACTCAAAAAAAAAAAGGAAATCATTGAAGAAAAAAAAAGTTAAAAAAACTTTAAAAAGTTCATTTCAATTTTTAAGAAATATAATGGAATTGTTAAGTGTAAATCGAATACTCCTCGTATATATCGGTATTCACCGAGAATTGAAATCAAATCTCATTGTATTATCAATAAAACATCAAAAATTTGAACTTTCTAAATGAAATTAAAACAGTTTCATTTACGCTATGATTTCTAAATTTATGAGAAGTAATCAAATACTGTATTACACAAATACTCGTAGAAGTAATCAAATACTATATTACATAAATACTCATTAACTGCTATCTCTGAATAATAGCCTATTCTACCGCACATTCAATTAATTTCTAGCAAGCATTTCTTCTCCCAATGCTTTTTACCATAAACGCAAAAGCGATGAGTTATGTTACAATGATGATCAAACCTATCAATTGTCATACACTTTCTTGTCTATTTTTCTTACTCATAGTATTGTTTCATTTCTGTGAAATATTATTTCTCTTAACTGCTACCAATCTCTTCTCTCCTCTTAACTCAAACACTCTCTTTCTACTCTCATCGTCTATTACCGACCAACACTTTTTTTCAGTTGAGGGATTGTTTTGCATTGCTCTCTGTGTTGTTTGATGATAGCTTGATAGCTTTTCGATAATCGATTATTTATTTGATTGTTTTTTTAATAAATTTTTAATATTTTTCACAATGATTCTTTAATATTTTCAATTCAAAATAATAAAATTTTATTCATAAAATTAATTTGAATTTGTTTGGAATATATTCAAAATGAAAAAAGTACAACTGATATGATAATTGAAAATCAAAACAACTATTTCAAATAATCAATTTACAGTAACAGTAACAACTATTTTCGATGACAATAATAAACAGTATAGTGATTTCATACAATACAATTACAAATTACAATGTTTCAACAATTTGCCAAAGTTGAATAATAACTTTGTAAGTAATGAAAAAAGATTAACCGTGTACAATTTACGATAACAGCAATGAAACTATTATTTTTGACGTAAAGCATCACAAATCTATTTTGGCTTTTTTCATTTTCGGGACAAAAACTACTACCATATTTATGTGGGCTTTTAAAATTATTTGCTATCAGTAATGTGATTCACTGTTTGTGAGTTTGGAATTTTTTCCCACTACATTCCAGCATAACGCTATAAAATAAATTTGTTCAATTCTAATTTTCAATTTATTTTAAAGTATTTTATTTTGAAACATGACACTCTTTCATTTAGAAGCAGTTCCATTTTAAAAAAAAAAAGCATAAAATTAAAAAGAATCATAGCATACATTTCATATAACGATCAAAAGTTAAATAGCTAGAGGCATTTTTAGAAGCTATGAAAATAGTGTTATATTATTGTCCTTACTTGTAAACCTAAGATCTAGAATGTATTTAAGTCATGAAATTTAAGTATAGAAACATGAAAATAAAGAATTGTTTAGTGATCCCGCATAAATATACAAACTTTGTTTTCTAGCTACAAATGTGAAATTTGAGAAAACGAGAACTGGAAAGTACTGATTTAATTTTTTATTTTAATATTTCGCTTTATATTTTTTCTGAATGAGCAAATCCCTGCTGAAAAAACAAACTACACATATGTTGAGGTATATTGTCAAATGAATACAATTATAGAATCTTAACTGCGGTGGGAACTTCTGGAAATATGAAGAAAGTATCATGAAAGACTAAGAAATTGGAATTAGTGTAGAAAAGAGAAATCGAATCATATCATATGAAAGCTGAATCATGTCGTACGAATAGAATGTTTAATTTTTGTTTTGAGTAAAAAGAAATCTCGAGGACTCAGAACTTCTACTTTCAAATCTCATTTACTTTTCACGATCACATGAGTAATAATAGATTTTGAATATCCTATTTTTCGATGCCTTTAATTTGAGCAATAACAGAGATTAAAAAATATCTAATTTTTTTTCAAATGTTATGTCTTGAAGTCGTTCTCGAAAATTCCCTCGAACATGAGGTTGTAAGATATGTGCGTTAAGTAAGTATTACAATAGGCTGCTGTGTTTCTATGTTATATCAGCACAGAATTCAATCAAATCATTGGCGGAGAGAATAAATATATATAGTTGTATATGATAATCAAAATTAATTTTTGTGAGTAGAATGGAAAAATGTCGATATGGGAGGTAGCAGTATATTAAGATTCGGATATTTCGTATCAAACGGATCATCGTCATGTAGAGTATATGGTAGATTGGTCATTCCACATGTATTGACCACTGTTCTATGAATTTCACTGATACCAGCGAATCTTTCTTCCAGTGTTATCGGTGTGTAAGGAACCAGGATATTCCCCGTATCGATGCATACTTGCGATTGTTGAATATGTTGAATCATATTTGGAAGATAATAATATGATGGTAGCTGATCACTAGATTCTTGAGTTGATAAAATTACTGGTGAGTTGCGGAGTTCTAGCTGTGGCAAAGCCGTCTCGGTGAGCACATGGATGTTTGGTGTGGCGAACTGGGGATCATTTGGTGTCATTTGGTCATTTGCTGATTGCATTGATCCAGATTCATTTTCTACCAGTAGGTTCTGTGGTGAAGGAGTTGGAGAAGGTGAACTGTCGGTAGATTCATCTGAATAATCAGATTGCAAAGGTGAAAGTGGTTTAGTTAGCCATCCCAACAAGCTTAAGTTATAATATTTTTTCTGAAAGAAGAAAATAAATAATGAAACGAAATATATTTTGAAATTTCGTCATTGCATTGTAGCTGACAATGTTGTTGGATAATTGAAAGGGTGACATGTTTTGACTTCTTGATATTCTGTATCAGTATCTTAGAATATCCTAAGCATCTTTTTGCGAGAGTCCATCCGATTATCTCTTTCTTGTTACTGAAATATTTGTCACTATTTCATGTTCCTCACTACTAATTGTGGTAAAAGAAACTTTCTGCAAGTAATGTGCAGAATTTTGATTCTGCAGATCTCATCAGCAACACATTATTCCACAGGTATTAATTACTAGCCTCCTCAAATTACCATCAGTATTTTTAAATGCAATTTGATTATATTAATCAATTAAAGTAAAGGACTGGATTCAGCAAATGCTTCTGATATGGACTCAGTAAAATATTTATTTCAATAGCTGCAAGAAAATGAAAAATCTGTTGAAAATTTTTAAAAGGACTAAATTCTTCTTACCAGCCATCTTTCCCGGCAAGATATTCGCCTCCTAGGCCGCTTGCTTCTGTGTCGTTTGACTGAAAAAGTTCGATCTAATAATAAAAAAATTGCTAAATTAAGTTTGCACAGATTTTTTCTTAGAATTAGGAAATTTTTTTGGATATTTAAAAATTTCAAATATCCTCAATACAAAATTTATTGAAAAAAAAAGACCTTTGGGATGATAGGCTGTATTTTTGACAGGAAACATTGAAATCGAGCGGAGCAGGTTGCGCAATGTTAAAAATAGCAAGGGAAGTTTTCGAGCTATGCTCACCTTTGTGTCTGACCTCAACCTTTGGATTTTCGGAGGGAATGTTTTCCTCCTGCAGAGATCACTGCGTTGAACTCTGACCCCCACCCCAACAGTGACGCATTTGAATGCTATAATGCTACAAAAAACACTTCGTAATTTAAAAAATCAATGCTTAGGGGTCATTATATCTGCTTGTGGGACATCTTTTCCTACATTGTTAACATGAAACAAACATGTCAAGACTTCAGAAAGATAATAAGCTGTCCGAAACTGCAGAAAGTATAGAACAACAATCTGTAGAAGATACCATCGCAATTGTTGATCTTTGTTTTCGTTAATTCTGTGGAGATTTCCTTTATTTTTTTGAGTCAAACATTCTCTATCTCAATTTTACTTCTATGGAAACGAGATTTTGCAAGCAACTACTGATAAGGCAACTTGTGGAAATCGAATATAATGACTTACAATCTCGCATTTTGAGAAGCAACTCCCTTAAAATTTTTTGTGAAAAAATTCTCAGACCATGAAGAAATGTCTTTGATAACGAAATAGCGATGAAAATCATCCAAGTATAAATGTTCCTCAAAATTGTCGGATGATTTACTTGTTCTGCATAAATCCATCTACAAAAACAACATTCAACTAACTTACTGCAAAGTTAGAAAACATTGAATTGCAATAGTAAATATGGAACAAAAAATAATATGGATTTTTACTCATTGAATATAAAGCTAAGATCATCTGAGTTATTTGCCCAGTGAAAGGAGAATAATGATTAGTTTAGTGATCATATTGCAAAGAGGAGATTGTTTTTCGACCTTTAATAATAATAGCCTACAGTGGAAATTCAAAAAATTGTCTGATACACTTTTCTGAAACATTTCATCCATCTTTTAATGAATAATGTTGCATATTTTGAATGAAATTTGAGGAAAATACGACGAAAACTTGAGATCTTTTGCCATTCCAACTGTTGAAGTTGATCTTGCGAAGTTTTCGTTTTTTTTAAATAACAAATGACTAGAAAGAAAGTGAACGGTTTTTAGCATATTTCATCAACAATTATTAAATTATGCTGACCCAAAAAAGCCATATTTTGCATCGTCCAAGAAAATGAAGGTACATATATTTGATCGGGTTTATTCTCATCTCTGTTCATTCAGATCTGCAAAGAAATTGTTAGATATAAGTGTAGAGTGACAAAAAAAAAAACCGATCCATTGAATTTGATAAAGTAAGTTAGGTCTTGTTTTTATGAGAACGAAATTTATGATAAATAGTGAATAACACGATAAATCATTTTAATGAATTTGTAATTGCTAACTTATATGCACTGGTTATAGAAGATTTCTTTTAAGCTTCCATATCCTTTCAGTCTGAAATAAGATATATTAAATAAGGCATAAAAATTAACCAGTTTTATTCGCCTAACACTGATAATATTTGTGTCTTTTGTGATTAATTTCTACATATCACAAATCTTCATCAAAAAATAGGCCATCAATAACCTAGCCAGATCAACCAGATCTGTTCACTTTTACAGATATTAAAATATGATTACGGAAAAAAAGGAGAGAGAGGAAAATGAGAGGAAGAGACGATGAAATTTTATCCATTTAATTTTCCGCTCTTCCATTTTAACTTTTCAATCTAATATTTCAAGCATGTGAAAAGTCTGTTATACTTTGAAAACAAAATTTTCAATGTTGTCAGAAAAATTCGCGTTCATTTCATTTCAGATCCTTTCTCCTTCTCCTCTTAGTCTCATTCCTTCCTTTCTTTTTTTAGTTTTTTACAATCTAAGCAATAACTATTTGAGGAAATTGAAGTACTATAGTACAGCAAGTGCTTAACAACAGTTTACTGCAGGAACAAGATGCCTATGACGAAAAGGATCGATGAGTAAATGCAATGAGAAGTAACTGAATCACAGTACATTAGTTCTTCCATGCAATTACTTTACAATCGTTACATGTTCTTATTATGAATTGGAAGTTCGTCAATTATCCATAAAACTACAATAGGAATGCAACTTTATTGTCAATAAAATGAGGCAAATGATAGTAATGTTTGTTTTCAAATTTATTAGGTTATTTTTGAACGATTTTATTATTTTATCGAATTAATAGACCTCAAAAAAAAGTGTAAAAGTGTAAACATTACTGTTAGGTATGACAGTGGTTGATTTACTTTCATTTAAACCATTTATTATGTTTTCTCTATGCGTTCAATTCTTTTGCAGTCGAATAAGATGTCGAACCATAACTAGTTTCGCTGGCTTAAATTTTGAGGCGCAGAATTCGTCTAATTTATCAGTTTTACATTGAAGTTTATGAAGAAATTTAATTTCGCTACCTGTTTGGCATGATGGAAAGTTAAATTGAAGAAACTTGATTCCTGAAGATAAATGAAGAGTTCAAAAAAAAAAGTTTTATTCTCCCTCATCGTTCAATCACATGAAATCGGTGAAATGATGGTGCAACTATTTATCAGCAGTTGAATTAGTAACAGACGCATTCGTCCTAAGTATTTTGCAAATATACCATTCTCAATACAATGAGCATTAGACTTAAATTTCTTCAAATAGAGCGGAAGCCTATTTTACTAGCGCGAAAATTCACTGAAATTTGAAAATTTGTTTGGCCTTCTGTGCTTATAACAAGCATTTCAGAAAAAAAAAGCAAAAAAAAAGCTAAATAAAATATTTCAAATGAATACTACAGTTAACTCATTTAGATTTTGAAATATAATTTCCTTAGAAATGTTCAAATGAAAAATTTTTCTTCAAGTTTAAATTTGGCGAAAGTATTTAAATCGTTTCTTTGAACAACTTGAAATTTATATTCGGCGCTAAATTAAGTTCAGACAGTGTTAATGTGAGCAATGTGAAGTATTTCGCATCATTTCTTATATGCAAATATTTTCTTTTAATTGAAAATTTTATAAGAATAATAAGTTTCGGACAAGAAAAATCAAGATTTTTACCAGTGTAACTGATAAGAGTTAGAAAAGTATATAGCTATAGCATAATAACATTTCCATTACCTTGCTGTAATGCTGAAAAAAACTGAATATTCTTTGATAAGTTTGAATGTGATTTCAGTGCAATAGACTGTTGGATGCTTGATAAAATAGAAACTGATAATCAGATTCTGTTCTCTCTTACAATGTAACTAACAATACACTGTTATTACTCAACTACTTGTTGTTTTACTCTTATGACTAAAATTATTATTAAATAAAAAGTGATGGAACAGTTATTAAATAAAAAGTGATGGAACAGAATTATGCACAAATTGGAAAACAAAAATACATAAATAGTTGCAAAACGATATTAGTATAAATAACATAAGCCTTACAGTTACAAAACGATAGTGACATTACCTTATTTGCTTTCTAAAATTGTTACACGTGCATAACTTTCTGTCAAAGAAAAATCACATAGCACCGGAAAATGAACTCGAATCACTAAACATGTTTACTGTAATCATCAATGCCACCTATCGAAATTACCATACAGTTTTCCATTCAGCTGAATATATTAATTATTGTTATATTACAATAGCAATAGTAATCATGATTTGCAGCGCAATGCTCTGAACTCATCTTAGTTAACTGCTCATGATAAAACTTTTTAATCTAAGATTTATTGATTTTTATTCTTAGTTATTTGGAAATTCGATAATGTTAAACTTAGACAATTTATTGTGAGGATGAAATAGAGAGTGTCCAAGTTGGAGAAAAAATGAATTTTTGAAAGATTATAATGAGACTTAAACGATTAGTTAAATTGATCAGAACTTACTATACTTTAAATTTATAAAAAGCTCAAAAACACAAAAAATTGATAAGACTAAGAAATAACTAATTGTAATATGGATACAAACACTTAATACTATCAATAATACTATCATTGTTTGGTTTTTTTTTTTTTTTTTTGCCTGAAATAAGTGATTATTTTTAATCTAACTGTTCATTTATTTGAATAACTTTACCCGAAATATTCCATGCATGCATTCAATCTTACAAATATATTTCTGCAATATTTTATAAAAACTAAATATAATTCGTTTTTCGCACATGTTTTTTATTCGATGGAATGCATTGATAAATGACATTGTTGAACATCAACTGCGAACAACTATGCCATCAGTCTTTCCGCTTCCACAACCCCTTTATCACTTAAATACTCTTCTCCAAAGGCGTACTGATCATCTTTTTCCATTTCAAACCATTCAATAGACGAATCATTAGAACGGAACCATTCTCCACCTTTGTCATCGCTCTCACTATACTTACCAAGTTTACAGTAAACTCTTGTCTGTTACAGTGTCATCCTGGACTTCATTCCTGTAGTATAAATGTTATAGCAAGAGGATATTGCGTGAAAGTTGCACATTTCTTTCGTCAGTAAAAATCAATGGCGTACTTTTAGTAATTGATATATATCACTTATCGATAATTATAACATTCAAGATTTTTTCTGAAACTCTTCAATAATAATGCACAATAATGCATCCATATCAATATTTATTCCATATAACTATTTATAATGGATGAATTATGGGATCGTTGTCAAATTAAAATTGCACAGAAAAAAAATTTGCAATTTTGCAATTAAAATTTGCACATTGTCAAATTAAAATTACTTTTTTTCAACTTTCTATAATTTATTAGTTCAAACATTTTGAAATTTAAATAGATAGATTTTATAGAAAATTTTTTGAAATTCATGAGAAAAAAAAAAAGTGATTTTACTCTATTATTCTTGAGATGATCCATTCTCTTGAATAAATTAATCATCTATCATTATCACTGTAATTCGGAGAAATAAATGAATGAGTTAGGAAAATGTCAAACTATAATTTGTACTGTTTTAACAGTATTGAAAAACAAACAATTGTTTATTGATTTATTAATGTTCTTAACAGTAATAGAATAAATATTGAAGTTTGAAAATTTTTCTCAAACACTTTTTCTAATTTTTTTTCAATTTTATTTGCAAAATTTTGTTGAGAATTATCAGCAAAATATTTCTGATACGACCCCTTAATAAAAGATCATAGATGGCACCTGTCACCATGTACACATTACAAGAACGAAAAGAAGAAACAGGTTGACCGCATATAATTTCTATGCCTGTCTGTTAAACAACATGAGAATAGATGAATGAAATACCCTAAGGGTTATTAGAATAGAAAGATTGCTCATTGACTCTTTTTAAATATTGAAAAAGCAGAAATTAAATATTAGTATGGAAAGGAAAAAATGTCAATTATTTTCAATGCAGCTATTGCTATATGCAACAGCATTGCTCATTTATCAATAATACATTATCATAATCATCATCAGGTCATAATAGTAATATTATCAGATATATAGATCATTTCGTCTCCGTTATTTCACTCAATAACAAATTACGGTACACATTTCTTTGCTACCGTAGCATATTAATTACTTTCTTACAATCAATGATTACAAATGAATATTGAATTGCATAAATAACAGGAATTTGTTTTGTTTAAAATGGAATTTGTCCATTTGATATGAATGATAAATTTTGTATTGGGACAAAAAAAAAAAAAAAAGAGCATTTCTACTGATCACAATTCAAATAGTATCTTCTTTAATTAATCATCTCTTTTCATTATATAATGAAATAAAAGATAGCAATCTTTTATTATCTATTTTCATTTCTTTTTTAAAAATTAACATTACTTTTTTATAGTAAACTAAAATTTTCTCTTCATTTAATACATAATGTACATAGTTAATCTCTAAAACTTTTGCTTTTTTAATTATTTAAATTTGAAATATGAATGAATAAATTGTATTTTCTTTGTTATTGCTTTGGCAGTACTTCGCAATAAACACTTCACCAAATTGTATCCTGCTGGGCAAACTTAGCAATTGTGCTCTTTAGCTGCTGTTACTGTTGCAGGATATCTTCTTCAAAGAATTCCGCTTAATCTCAATAGATTGATTCAATCCAAATCATTTCTTTCTTTCTTTTTTCTTTTAAGAAACGGTATAACTTCTCCCGTGGATTATCAGCCTTACGTGGCTATCAATTACTCCATAATCTTAATAAGCACATTCAATTCTATATTATTTCTTATAAAACATCTAAATAACTCATCCTTAAAATGGGCAGAATTCTGTACGAAACATTCATCATGCAACAGACATAATCACTTCAGCATACTGCAATATCAACGCACAAATTGTTAATTCGAACTGATATATAAAAGTTTCGTGTATTTTATAAGACTACAGTATCCTCTGACGTTGCAAAGAAATGCTCCTTTCGCTGGATATTTCTCCATACAGTAATTCGAAAAAGTTATTTATCTGCGTACCACTAAAATATCAGTAAATTATACATCTTAAATATCGACCTATCCAAACTTACAGGGAAATAAAACTTGTTACACTTCCCAACATGAATTCTTCGATCTTCGAAAATATCTTTAAGTTTTATTGACAGAGCTGTTTGGCATGAAGAATGAAACTTGATATCAAGAACATAGGAGTGTTGAAACCGTCAAAACGAAATGACCAAGACTATAGAGTCGTGAGAACTTTGATATCAGAAGATGAAGCTAATAAAAATCAAATTTCCAACCAAATTTTTTCCACTTTTATGATCTCCAACGAATGCGCAATAAACGTACGGAGTAAATGGTATTAAAAAATTTAATATTCAAATTTAAACCTACGGAATTCAAATAGCGGAACAAGGAGTGTACAATACTTCCGAAAATGTATAAGCTATTAAAGTTGTTCCATTAATAATACTTTAAAGCTTTTACAAAATGAAATATGAGTCTGAAAAAAACAAATATCCCAAAGATACATAAAAAAATATTAGCAAATGACTTTACATATAATTACAATTCAATAATTGGAACAGTATGCTGATTGACTGTTACTTCGGTGATTGTATGCGAACCATTGTATTGAAAACTTTCGAAGCGCGTATTGTTAGCATCTGCCCAAATTTTCTGCAATATAGCAAAACTTCAACATAATTTTACTTTATTATAACTGAAAATAAATTACAGGAATATGACGATATTATATTTTTAAAAAGTGTACAGAACAATTATAAAATAAAATGTGATAAACAGGGATAGTAAACGATAATGTTTAGCACCACATCTTTCATGTTCTTTCGAAGGTTCCAGCTATCATAAACACATCAAAAAATGCATTAACCAAATTTTAACAACTAACAGTTTCATTTTTTAACTGATCGGCTATTACACGAATTCGACTTTCACCACCGTCCCCACCATAATCATGTAGTTGCAATTGCTCCGAACTTCGAGACAAGCCAGATGTGCCCTCCTCAACAACAAATGCAATCCTATTTATTACCTGTTCTGAAAAATGCTCTCTTTGACTTGCTTAATAATGAAATAAATTTTAGTGAATAACTTGCTTTCCACTCATCCGATCAAAAATTAAGTAATTCTGTGCAAAAGTTTTGAAATGGATTAATAAAGAAATGGTTTCTAAACATCAGCATTATAAACCCATTTTTTCCAAAATCCAAGTTCACATACAATATGAATAAAATATACAAACAGTGAGTGACTAAGCCTCCTCTACTTTAAATCGCTAGTTAGGTGTGGATGAAGTATGATGAAATCTAATTAGACAGAATGCACCTTGACCATTAGAAACCACTTGCACCGATCCAGATCGACCTTCAAAAACTTCAGGTTTCTTCAGTCTTACCTGCAAAATGGTAACATTCTTTACCTTATTCAAAAATTTTAATGCACCAGAAGATAATGCAACACGATCATGTCAAACTACAGCAGAATGAAAATTTTTAGTAATTCATTCGAACTGTTAATAATGCTAAGAACAATATGATTCATGATTTATAACTTATTTTGCTCCATCTTTCTAAATGTGTTACTATTAACCCGATAAATGTTATGTGAATAAAAGAATGGGTTACTTCAACTTCCTGTTTTGTGTTTTTCTTTCCACCTGGTCCGCTTTCATCACGCTTGGTAACTTTAGATACTTCAGTTTCTGGTAATGTAAGATCCTTCTTCCCAACTTCGTCAGTATCTGGTAAATTCAATTTCGTTTCCGATGAAATACACTGCAATGAATACGATTTTTCTGAGCAATAACGCAATATTATAAAAGGAAAAAAAAAGGAAGAAATTTTGCATTGAAAAACTATACAAATGAAAAAAAAATGAATGGATCCTCATATAGCAATATAAAAAGAGGTCAGAAATTCTTGATTATGTATGGAACATAAGGCGAACGAAGCAAAAATTTAGATTCGTTCTTCAGTTACTGATTGTTAAGAATTTACAAATCGTAGGAAAATTTTCTCCACAATTCTGAACAAACCCTCAATTCTGCTTCTTCCTTTTTATCCAGCTCTTTCTCAGCTTCCAGTTCGCAGGATTTCCTCTCTCTTTGTTCTTCATCCGACTTTTCTTTCTTCAGTTCTAACTTGCTATCATCATTATTTTTCTCTTCGTTTATTTTTGAAACTGGAATGGACGTCGTTGGTGTATCGTTCAATGTCTTTTTACTTCTCGGGCCTCGTTTCCGAGGTACTTTCGAGGATCTGC
The DNA here is from genome assembly GCA_029876185.1 of Mansonella ozzardi. NCBI lineage: Eukaryota > Metazoa > Nematoda > Chromadorea > Rhabditida > Onchocercidae > Mansonella > Mansonella ozzardi. Next base: position 63,861 of record JARVGP010000094.1, read on the forward strand.
TGGCTTCTGTAACAGATTCTACTGCCAGAACTGCTGGTGTTCCAGGCCTTGAATGAATGCTCGACCGTGGTGAGCCTTCTGAGTCTTAAAAGAAGCAATCAGTACTTGGATAAAAAAACTGAACGACGACAGAACGTTGCATTACTTACAGAAATTATTGAAATGATATTTATAATATGGGTATATTTAACCTAAAAAAAGCAACAACTAAATGAAATTTGATTACCTTTGACAAAAAAACATTAAGTAAATAGTATACCTTCTGAACGACTTTCACTAGCGACTTCATCATAACTTTGATTGTCGCCATCTGAATCGTCAGAATCCGAAATTTCTTTAACTTTCCGTTTCCTCCCACGATTTGACCTTTTGGTTCCCTTCCGAATCCCACCTTTGAAACCGCTTGGTATGGAAAAACCTGATTCCGTGAACAGATTTTCATTCAAGATATTACTTGATGGTTCCCACGTGTTATGTCTAAAAACTGATTAATCACAACGTAATAAATAATTCTAATTATTCTGAATTATTCTGCAAAGAACTAAACCGAATCCCATGAGTGCCAAAAGATGCAATTTCGATATCAAGAGTACGAGATTAATGAGCAAAAGCAACTTACTGATTTGACCATCCCTTCCACTTGATCAGATATTCAGTTTTTCCCTTAAAAAAAGCAAAGCTCAATGAAGGAAAAGTTATCATTGCATTTTTTATAATTCCAAACTATTCAGTCTTCGATCATAACGTTAGCTCTCATCAAATATTAATCTCAACAGGCTTATCCTAAAAACTTAAAACACAAAATTTAACAGATATTCCACGATAATCAATAAATGTTTGCGATTTTTTAAAAAAAATCTGAGTAAGATTTCGAATATTCCAATTTTTCAAATTCATTAGTTTAATTTAAGTTGTTGCATGAATCATTATTGCATTACTATATGAAGCACATTTACGAATCCAAACAAGAGGAAGAATGATCTGAAATTGCTGAATCGACTAGGAAAAACAGTTTTTGAAGTTTTCCTAAAATGAAATTGGAAGCCACTAACGAAAAATCAGAGAGGTTAATATATGTGCGACAAAAATATAGCGAGAATTTCATAGACTATATGCTTAGTAATTCGTTCAAATTTCCCAAAAATATTTTGGACCAATTAATGACCGCTTGCATGTAGTATTCGCTATTATTCAGTTCAACAACATGCTACATATAGTAAATACATTTTTCCAAAATATGGAGCCTTTCTTTTTCATTATTCCAAAAATATTTCCAACTTCGTTTAATGACTCTTTTTCAATTAAATTCAACGAAAATGTTGATGGATGATGACAAATGACGATTGAAATGTCCATCCGCACCATTCCAACAACTTTTGATAACTTACATCTCTCTAACACAAATGGCCAGTTTAAGAAATTTGTAATGCACAGCAAGAAAACGAGAGATGAAACGGATAAAACGTACAAAATGAGAGCACACGGTGTAGATACGGAAAATTAAAGAAACTATCCATCTTTCATTTAAAGTTTGCATTCTAAAAGGATAATATATGCACGTATGGATTATTTTTTACTATCACAGTGATACAGAGAATCAGTATTGAAAAAGTATTCGCTTACTTTTCTTGTTCGTGATTTCAGAATTTTTTCTGCTGCATAAACGTCTTGCCCATCTAAAGGATCCATAATTTACGCTCAGATTACATAATTCAGGCAAGTTACCTGCAATAAAATGATCGCATACAAAAATCATAATAAAAAGTCTAACGCATGGTACGTCACAATGAAAATATGCAGAATTAAGTAAAACTAATCGCTCACACATAATTTGGATTTTTGTTGCCAATTCTTCAATTAAATTTTTAATTTTTTATCCTTCAGAAACTATTGAAAAAGTAATCCAACTGTCGTGCAAACGAAACTCCAAATAAGTCTTCTATTATGCACCATAAATGATCTTCCCTTCTATCATTTGATCTTATGATTTTCCTATAATGTCATTATGCTCTCTTCTACTACTATATATAAATAATCAATCTTCCAACAACATTCATTTTGTTTCTTCGTTTACTTTTCACATTTCCTTTTTTACTTACTTATCCAATTCTTTTTTTCTACATCAATATTTACGTTCGCATTTGTTAATGTCTTTAATTATGTCCGCGTTTGTTAATGTTTTTAATTGCATTCGCGTTTGTTGATATTTTTAATAAAGATTTAATTATCTAAGTTTGAGATTGAGCTCGGCAAAGATTATCTGGCAGTCATTGCACTTTTACGACACCAACGAATGAAAAACTGTAGTAATAATTCAAGCTTAGCATTTTAAATTCTCCTCCATTTTTCACTAAAAAGTAGCTAATTCGAAGTTAATAACGTGAGAACAACACAGTACAATTCTGAAACAGAAAAAAAAAAAAAATTATAGCCATCAATAGTAACCATCCTCTTTGTTGTTGTTTAAAAACATAAACGATGCGAAAAGCAAATTTGAATGGAGAAGTAAAATATTTAGTGTATTTAAATAAAAATGAGAAAACTGTGCAGGAAAGTGTATGCATTCAATGCATTCATCTCGAATACAACTGACAGAGAAATAGAACAGTACATACACTCATTTAAAATACCTCAGAAATAAAAAAAAAACCACAAACTACATGCGTCCTATCATATCAATCGTGTTTTTCTATTCAATTCCATCAATTCATAATGTAAATGCCACACTTATCGACTGACTGCTATCACGGGCGACTATCACTTTATTAAAATCATTAATTATAATCACTGATTTCTTCGACCGCGAAGAAATACATCAATTTAAAGTGAAGATTGAGGAAAAAAAATTCTTATGAACTGCTATGAAATATGAAATTCTTTTAAATTATTTCACTGCCGACTTCTAAAATGAAACTAGATCTGTAATTGTCAAGTAATATTTCTGGAGTAAAAAAGAAATGAACTATGATTTTTATCTACCTCAATTTAAAACCCGAAAAAAAACAAAATTATAAAAAAAAAAAGTTATAGAAAATAAAAGTACCTTCACCAAACTCAATGAGAATCTGCTTGAATTAGATACTGCTTACTAAGTTCAAAAAATTCCAAAAAAAAAAAAAAAAAAATTGCCACAAAATTTGAAAGAAAAAATAAAAATTACTTATTAAACGATCGATAGGATAACAATGCATAGAAGAGAAGAGAGAAAAAGGGGGATGAAAAGTATCTTATGAGGAGAATTGTAATGAAAAACTTCTAGATTATTGCTCCAGTATGAATCCTGGATTAGTGAAGCTTTAACTGCAACATGGAATTGAGGCTTTATGGGTCAATTTGACCTGATTTCTTTTATTTCTAAAGAATTAATTTACAAAAGACATGCAGGAAGAAAATTATAAATGATCTATACTAACTTAAATAACTTAAATTCTTAAATTTTTAAATAAATTCCAGTAATAAGTTAAAATAATAACTTAAATATAATAATAGCTTAAACAAATTCCAGTTAGCTTCTTTCTCTTCCGCTAATAAAGCGACTTTCCATTTGCAACTAACTTCTTTCAAACATACTACTCTCATTCTGATAACATTTATCAATAATCTGACAAGATGAAACTGTAGAAGTATAAATTTTAACTAAAATGACATGTTTTAAATCATTTTTGATAGTCAAAATCTCCCACACTTCACAATCATTAATCAACCACCTGCAATCAATTGACCCGAGAAAGAACGTAGGAAAATTCATTGAACCAAATCGTCCTCTAACGAGACAATTGTTCTCGCTATGCTTATGAAATTGGATCGCTGTGAAAATTGTTGCGTTACATTTTAGATATATTTTAGAATTACGTGAAAATAAACGTGTGTCATGCAATTTGATCTCTTATTAATTAGTTTACGTGCTAACTCAGTCTTTTTACTAATTTATTTCTCAAATATGAATTTTTTGCCATAATTGTTTTTGTAGAATTTTCTACGTCAAAATTTAAAAAGTTATTTTTTTTACAATGTAATCTTGTAGATGCCGCATTTTGTTTTCTATAAAGTAGTTATTAGATAAAAGGAACGCTTGAGAGGCATTACTTTTTCCAACCTTATTCCATTCGAGAAATTTGGAAATATTCTGATTCAGAATTACAGATTGCGTAGCATACGTTGTATTTAATTCAACCATATCATGGAGTTTGTCAAACTTTCAAGAGATCTCTGCCAATATGTTTAATTATTTTGAAAAATTAAAAAGTAGGAATAGTCAAATTATGAATGAAGTGTGGAATGCTGATCTAATATACAAAGCTTCATTTAAAAAAAATTAGCTCAATGACAAAAATTCCTACCATTAATCAAAAAATAGAAAGTTTATGGTGAAGATTTCAGTCAATTCGCAATGATCTCAAGCTTTTTGAAGGTTAAGCTCAGTCTTTATCGTTCCTAACTCGTTGATTGCAAATCTAAAACAATTGAAAATATGACAGTTCATGATTTAACTGTCTTAAAAATCTTTTTTAAATCGATTTTTTGAAATATATTTATTATATGGAGTTTAATAACGAATTATAATTTTACTGCAAAATTTTAAGCGGAAAAGAAAATGATTGTACTTTTGAAGAGCAATCAAAAGAATGGTGAGTGAAAAGATTTCTTGAGAAAATTTTTTCATTTACTTTTCCTTTTATTTAGTATTTAATTATTGCATTACTCCGTTCACATTAAAATGCAATATAAGTAATTCAAAAAAAGTGGAATTTTCAAAAAGTTGGAGAAGTTGTAAGTAGTATGTTAAAAGATTCTTTTGGTAGTTGGAGCAAAGAAGTCAGCGAGAACGAGAGAACAAAATCTTACTACCGCTTCAAGTCGAAAAGTAGTTGCAAAACTTTGTAATGAAAAATATAACTGAAAGTAGCTTAATGTAGGAGTGACAAGTATTAGAGGATACTTCGCAGTTTATTGTATTGTAAGATACTTCGCATTTTTCTGCAATAGGAAAAAAGTAGCACTGGAGTAGTAGTACTTATGTATTGCATCAGAATACGGTTATGTTTAATTTCAATTTTAAATATGACGTGGCAGATGGTAATTTAACTTCAATTTTAAATATGACGTAGCAGATGGTACAATGCTTTTCCATTGAAAATGTCTACATCGATTATCTAAGAGAAATGTTTTGTTTTGAAAGAAGGATTTCTTCATAAATTCTCATTAAGAGTAATTAGCATTTATTCATGCTTCCAACTAAAAAATTGTATGAATACCAAAAGCTTGAAATTACAATTGGAACTGATCGATGGTTTAAATAATTTTTTTTTTTTTTTAACTTACCTTTATATAAAACAATTTTAACTTACTTTTAGATAAAATAATTTAAATAAAATATTTCTAACTTATCTTTAAATAATAAAATAAACTTTTTTTTTTTTTTGACTCACCTTTAAATAAAATAATAAATTTTTAACTTACTTTTAAATGAAATAAAGTAAAAACTTACTTTTAAACAAATAAAATAATGACTTTTATAATTAATTAAATTAAAGCAAAAAATGCTTTTACAGCACAGTGAGACACAGAACAATGCATAAAAACATCTGTTGCGCTAAATGAGCGTAGAAAAAAAGCCTTTTTTCTTCTCTCACAACTTCCTCTCTAGTTACAAAAAACAGACGAAAATGTAATGATAATAATGATGATAGTGATTGCTATTGTCTGCTCTCAACAAATGCATTTGAAATGGTAGTAATTACGGTTAGTATTATTGTTGTTGTTGATGATCGATAATCATCACATTAAGATTACTGTGCTTCTAACTACAATCAAAAGATCGGGTTTGGATGGATGGACATTTGACTTTCTCCGCCTCTTTGCATTCTGTTATATTTGATTTCAAATAATGCTCAATTTTTTAAAAAATCTCCTTATTCTCATAACTCATCGCTTTTCTTTTTAAACATTTCCATTTTTGTAAAAATTAAAATTAATTATTAAAATAGCTTATTCACATAAGCAAATCGTTCGTATAACATATGACCTATTGATTTGCAGAATTTGCCAAACATTCTAAAAATTCCAATCAAAAATGATGTGACCCCTCAATTTCCGTATCCAATAGTGTGACCTATTCCCCTGCTTTTCACTATGTACATATATTTGAAGACCCCGCCAATATCAGAAATGTTCCATAAACAACACATCTCGAAGATCAACACAACAATGTTGTTACTTTGGTACTGTTTATTAATCTTCTTTTTGAAAAGACTCTGACTCTCTAACACTAACCTTTGTCGTCTCACTCGTCTAAGCATCAACATATGCTCTTTTTGTTTAATGCTTTCCTAACTCTCTTCAAATTACTTATCTTTCACTAGTTGTTATCTATGAATGCTTCTCTTCTTACTCCTCTCATTCTATATTCATTTTTCATCATTGAATAGTTATTTTTATTCTCTATGCACTATTCTTTTTGTAATGTACCTGATACTGGGTACTCATGTATCTGTAGCTTTGAGCGGTCGGTACCTGATATATGAACATTTCAGTGTTCGCTGAGATTATTATCCTAACGAATAAATTTTTATTGCGAGATTTTTTATGCTCTCATTACCGTCTTGTTATAAAAAACATAAAATTTAATCCATTATTTATTTGGGAGACTAACTTTCCCGAGAGTTCCGAGAGTGTGAAGACTAATTTTCCTGAGAGTTCTCTGAGAGTGTGATAGAATAATCCTGAAAATAATGGAAACTTGTAATTCTATCCTTTGTCAAACTGTTGTTATTCTGTCCATCACACTTTTCACTGATAAATCCGATGGAAATCCGATATATGAATTATTTTTCTTATTGATTGACCATAAATTACTTAAGCTGTAAAAAGAAATTTTACTTATCCAACTCAATCAAAATTATCCCGACGGAAATTCAACAAAAAGTAGTATAAGATTGTAATTGTTTTCAACTTGGTTAGCATCGATTACTTCAAGCTAAACATATGAAATAGTTTTGTTTTCAAATTAATGATAAGATTGTGAATAAAATGAAAAAAATTCATAATTCATAGATGGCAGAAATTTTTAAATTTATTGAAGTGATCGAATAATAAGGAAAAAACGGTTGAACAGGAGAAGATGAACACGATGGGGTGCTATGATTGATGATTATGACTTTCCCAAACCATCCTCAATTCATCATTCATTCTGTCCTTATCGTCTTAATGAATTTCTCTGAACTTCGATTCATTCATTAATCAAATCAATTTATCCATTCTTGATATTTGGGACAAAATAATAAATACCATTCTATAATGAGGAATTCATATTGAAGTATGAGCAGATGCCAAATAATGTTGCTTAATGTTTCCAACTTGTAAAAAAAGTAACAAGTGATAAAAAAACTGGAAAAAACATTGTTTGCATTAAAATAAGAACCGGAATTACTGACAGTAATCAAATTGAATTTCTATTGTGTTCACGCAAGAAAACTCACTAAAAATCATGAATGCTTTATCATTGCGTTATCACGTCTGTATAATGAATGACAATGAATTTGTACGCATTATATGTTATACATTATCCGCAAGAAATAAAAACATTTCAAGAATTCGAATCCTATGAAAATTTAAGTTAATATTTCTAATTGTAAAATTGAAAGAGAAATTAAAAATGTCAAATTAAGCGATAATGCGAAGATTGCAAAGAAATTACGAAAAGTAATTGATTTAATCTGTTTTGAGCGTTTCATCTCTTCGATCTGATTAATATATTTGAATGATGGAATAAGGTTCAATAAACTTTTCACATTTCCTATGATTGTTTTCAAAGAAGACTTATGATCGTTACTATCATTATTAATCGAATAGAGTTGAATGGAAACTTTCCTTCTTTTGTAATAAAAGTATTGCATGTAAATCCAAGCTAATTATTGATGGTTGATATAAATTGATGCTTAACAAAAGTTTAAGATTTCTTGAATTTTGATCCGAGAGAAAGAGCCGAATTAATAGATGTTGTTGCATTCGCTACACTGTCAATAATGATAGTTTCTGCGGTGCATATTGTTGCAAATACAGGCAGTATATTCCATTTTATTTTGCAAGCTACTCACTGGAAATTCAAAGTACACAGAGAATTTGAATTAATTTATATTTCCTCTAACTGACTTTAAAACAGAAAGAACTGTTAATTAAATGCTTAGTTCCAAACATTTCTTCGTCAATCAAAGCAATTAGGGAGAAATATAAATCAATGTAAAAAACAAAGCATAAATTTTGCATCGCACAAGAAGCATCATTTTTATATTAGTAAAAATTATCAGCAAATTCAAATCTATCGGATCTGATAAATTATCCTTTTTACTTTTCGTGAACTTCATTCATTTAATCAAAAAGCAAACAAAATACGACAATCCAAGTTTCTACTACAGACAATAAATGATTATATCAAAGCTAACGTTTAAAAAATTGCTAATTATAAATTATAATAAAAATAGCAAATTGTATTCTGCACGATCCTTAGCTAAAGTGAATAATATTTTGTTATGGGATTCAGAAGAGAACTTCTGAGTAAAAATTTTAGTTTGCAGTAAAAAGGTCTTCAACAAATCGGAAATAAATCTTCGAACAATACTAACCAAATGTATGTTGAATGTATTAAAATAGGTCTGCAATAATGAGTTAAACTGACAGGAAACTTTGAAGGGTGTTGAGAAGATTAAGCTAACATATATCTGGTTAGCATATATCTGTATTATAATTATAACTGTTGATTGAAACTTAATGCTATTGAAGTTTTAATTGATTTGATACAGCGGAAAAGGAGTAAAAAAAGTTGCTCGACAATCTTTCTTACAATACAAAAGAAATAGATGTTGAGAGCGATATTGTTGTTGAGAACTTGAAAAATTGATCCTGATCTCGCTTTTAGAAGCTTATAATGAAGATGGCTTCATTTAGTATTTGAAATTTTAGATATAAACTGTACACACTCAAGAGTTATGATTTCCGGCTATTGCTGTGGTCCAAGGATATATTTCAGTCGCTCAGTATTGACAGCTCAAGAAGTTACATAATTAGTTGAGATGTACTAAAAAACAACATTAAAAATGATTACCTAGATGTCTTAAAACTGACTAATGAAAATTCAAGCATTGCAGTACGTATAATTTTCTCGCATGAGGATTACTTGAAATTAAAAAACATGTTTGATGTCATTCTGCAAAGGAAAAAGAAAAATAAATCTCAGTGTTAAACACTGGCATTACAAAAGATTATTCAAGATACTTGGTAATCACAGAAAATTATATACTTGATATAGAGTTATGAATTGCTGTATTACTAGATGAGGCAATTGGCATTATGGAAATAAGGTCAAAAAATAAATTCTGTGATTATGAGGCAAAAATATACAGATGGACATGCAAGAGCATATATTACCTGCTGAAATTCCTGATGATATATAAAATAACCTTAGAATATGTATTAGAAGTTCATCGATTTTTAGGATGTAAAACTATCTTTCATGTTATAACTTAAGGATAACAACTTTAAAAATACTTGAGATCAATACACTTCTTGGCTTTGCTGAACTATCATTGATGCGAAAAATTGCAAAATTGAAAAAAGGAATGGGATTTTAATGAATTAATTTTTTAAATTGTCGTTGAAGATAGTTTGTAACAGTTACGCTAACAAGAAATTTTAATAAAAAGTTGTTTAATTTATTTTATAAAATTTTGAATTTGGAAAAAGTCTTTGTTTGATATATAATCACAGTGTTACAGATTTATAGCTTTTTTAAATCCTTTCAATCTTTATGCCAAGAATGAGTACCTATTATTTTTTAAGGATAACCAGTGTGAAGAATATTTTTGAATTTAGAACGATGTTGAAGTGAAATACCGCACATTCAATCGTAAAATGTTCACTCTTTTTATTTGATGAAACTGGTTCTGTATGAAAGATTTTGCAACAGATACATTAGAAATGCCAAAACTAAGCACTGTTATCACTTTTAATAGACCATCATTCAATAACTATTTTTGAAAAATTAGAAACTTTTCTAGGAAATTTTAAATGAATGAAAGCTGACAATTCATTAAAATATTTAGAGATTAGCAATTCTTCAAATTATTACCACAACATTCAGTTCTTTGCTTCCAGTCTTTTTCTCTTCTATCTTTTTCCACTTTTTAATCATTTGGATAAAATAAAAAGTTTAGTAATTTGATAAAACAGAAAGCTTAATAACTTGATAACTTGTTTATTTAATTCCGCCTGTGTTTTTTTTTTTTTTCACAAGGTAAACATCAATTAAATTCATATTGATGTTATATTTGCAATCAATTGATCGAATATTTTGAATGTCGATCATTTCTAACTGTAAAAGTTGATCGTATCGTCATGTTGAAACATTATGGATAGTAATAAGTTATTCGCGTTGAAAATAGACAAATGGTAGGATCGATGTGATACATTGGCATACTTCAGTTTCTTTTAACTTTTATTTATGAGTATCTTCAATGCATCATTTTTGTAACGCAACAGATAGTATTGATTTATGATTTGAAAGATGTAAGACAGAGACGACACACATTTTACGCCAATACCCAAATTTTTTTTTTTTTTTTTAAACAACTACAATCATTTTTAAAGTATTTTTATAAATTTGAACTAAAGTTCTTATTAGAAGTTGAAAGTGAGAGCGATGAATTAATTTTGTAGTGAAGACGGGTAAACCAATCAATTGTTGAGGCAATCCTCCAGGATACACCACTTCACGTACTATACAGTAACGGTCTGTCTGTCTGTCTGTCTGTCTCCAAAAAGAGCACCCAGCTGAGATTGTTGTCATTTCCATTCTCTTTCCTTTCAACATTCATTGTACGCGTTGTCGTACATATTCAAAAATTCATTGAAATGACCCCACGTGAGGAGTGATGAGAGTGGCGTAATGTGTGTAGAGGCACTGAAAGGACCATACAGCACATTACCCATTACTGTAAGGAATAGTATTCATCGACCACTTCCTTCAATTGATTCTTCGTTTGTAGAGAACATTAAAAATGCAAGCAATGGTATATTGAAACTTGTAATGAATTTCAATTTGCATCTTTAAAACTTTTCAAAAGGATAGGAACAATTAAAGGCAATTCTATTGAACTATCAAGCAATTGTTGTGTATTCAATAATGTAAACTTCATCAACATTAAAATTACAAAAGTGACAGTGTAAAAGCTAAATTATACGATAAACAACCAAGAAGTAGTCTTCAAAGTAAAATTTACTGAACATTATTTGAATACTGAACAAAACTGCAATCAATCAATACTTTCATCAAAGCTAATAAAGAAATTTAAATTTTATATGGAAATGTTTGACAGTATGTTTGTCTCATTCAGTTGAGTTATTGATTTTACAAAAAGTTTAAATTAAGAAGTGCTAAAAAAAAACTAATTAAAGATAAAAAAAAAAAAAACATTCATAAAATTTCATAAAAGTTCATAAAAATTCAGAAAACTTCATGAAAAATTCATAAAAATAAAAAAATAAAAAACTAATTCATAAAATTTCTGGAATTTCATACTGTCAGGACAAAATTCATTTCAGTATTTGCAGCAAACATTTAATGAAAAATTACATTGTTTTCAATGCGAGATAAAATTGAACCATTTCAATTTCAAAATATCTTCTGTCAAATGGATGGAAAATTAACATAATGTAATTTGAAATTAAATATAAACAAAGTACAGGTAAAATTTTTGGAAAATAAGCTGCCAAGAGATGATAAAGATCAATCATTGCTGAAAATCCATTTTAAATCAAAAATGTTGATTCATTTTTTTTTTCTTTCAAATTAACAAAGAAAGGAAGCTTTATTGAATGAGTAAATGATTAAATGAATTAAATTGGATTCAGCTGTATCAATATTCATTTTTATCTTATCGTTGATATAACTCAAATCATTTCATCTTTCGCTGCTAACATATTGGATTAAACGAGATTAATGGGGAGACAATTGGGCAAACAGAAGTTAAAATGATTACGTATATAATAACAACAACTTTAGCTTTCTTTTCAAGACATAAATATATCACATAGTATGAGAGAAAAATTTTATTCTTATAAATGATACTTCTTTTAATTCTATCACCATTAAATTTATTATCAATAATTATAATCAATTTTCAATTCTTTTTATCAATAATTATAATCATTTTCATAAATCATTACCTTGTTTTATCGTTTACATTGATTCTATTAAAAAATTAGAAAAGAGAAAAGAGAAAGTGGTAGAAGCTAATTATGAGATAGAAGATCAAAGTTAATTAACAGAATACAGTAATCCGTATTGAAACATCCAATTATCAACATCATCTATTCATTCTTAAATTTTGCATTAAAGGCAATTTGCTTTTAAATTATGCAAATATTGTGATTTTTTCAAAATTTATTTCAAACATTAAATAATTTGTAAGGAAATTTTATGATAAAATAAAAATTTAAAGATGTTTGGATGGAAAAAATAATTCGAATCGATAATTTATTTAATTATTGCATGTAATATTAGAAAGCAATGATTCAGAAGTTTGTTGGTATTCCGAAACATTCAGAAGTTTACTTTCGAAATCTTTTCTTGAATAATGCAATTTTGATAAAATGAATTTCAGTCCTTGATTGACGTCTCCCACTTTTACGCATATACTTCCGTAAAACACGTTCACGTCTGATTACACTTCCGTAGCCTAATAAAGCTAAGTTTAATTCTGATACAGTTTCATTCAGGTACAGTGACAATTTTCGGCATCATACTTCAAAAAGACTGCAACGAGGACACTCTACATGTGCGTATATGTGTGTGTGTGTGTGTGTGTGCGTGCGTAGTGTATGTATGTATGTGTGTGTATGTCTGCGTCTGCTTATGTCTGTGCCTCTATACAACTAAAGCATCCATTATAAATTTTGAATGATCGCTGGAGCAGCAGCACACTTAGATACATATTTCACATTCATATAAAGGAAATCACTCTCATTGATCTGTTAGAACAGATCAAATCAAAATGAATTAGATCAGGTCAGATTAGGAGCTATGCAGACATATTGATCAATTTATCAATGTCTTGCATTTCTTTCATACATTCTAATGAATGCATCAGCTATGGAAGAATTGATTGACCGTATTATTTGCCCAAATTTAGTGTAATCTAAAAATTTTTCAAATAAAAAAGATTATTAAATTTAACTTTTTTTGAAAATATTTCAATAATAGGATGTAATAATAAAAAAATTATTGCTTGAATTGTTTATTGTAATTTCAAAAAATTAAAAATTAAAAATTTGATTGCTTCTACAAACATATATTGTTATTTGTATAGTTTCTTAGATAAATAATTAGTTGTAAATAAATTAACTTTCAAGTATGATAGAAAGCTTTTTTGCGGTTTAGAGAGTTATAAGATGTCAGAAAATGCATTTTAGTCAAGTGTCACACAATTAAATATTCAAAGGAAAGAATGGATGATGGAGCTTTCCACATCGTCGCTGGTCTTTTAGGATAGACGACGACGTGTCATCTACTTTATCGATGGATGAATAAATGACTACAATGACATTGCACAATTCGGCATTTTTCACAAACTGAGACAAAAAAGGTCAAAATCAACCGTTTCCTCTTCAGAGTATTTTTTGATGACTGATATTTAAACGGTTTCGTCATTTCTTGAAAAATTTTCTTTCAAAAAAAAAATATTAATTTGTATTTCATTTCGAAAAACTATTTCTAAATAATTTGTACATTATTTGATATTAAGAATTGCATAGGCTGTTCAAATGTTTCTGATATTTTTGTTATTTTAAGAATGAAATTAATGTATATTGTTTCAAATCGTTTTTTTTTTTTTTTAAATTTAAATTTCTATTAATTTTTAAATTTTCTAAAGTCACTCATTCATAAAGAATTTCAGTCATTTTTTCCATTCAACTATATTGTCTAAAATGAAAATTTTCTTGAAATTTTTCTCAAAGATAGAAACAGTATGACTGAGCAATAAGACAAACGATAAAAAATTAGATACTGTGCGGAAATTTCATCTCTTTCTTGCTCGTGATTTGTTTTTGAAGTTTGGCCTTGTTATCTTTTCTTCTTAGGCTATGCTTATTTGTACTTTGACTCATTTACATCCACAAGTATTTGGCTACTACTACGTTTGAAATGTGATAATTCAGAAGATTATAAACAAATACAGTGATACTTGCAAGAAATATTCGATGAGAAAGTGATGTAAAACTCTTCAACTGCTTCCACATGCTCGGTAAGAAGCTGCAATTCCAATTTTATTCTTGTTTTAATTTAACCAATAAGAGGTATCACTGTCTTCCATGGAAGTAATTACTAATGCTAAAGGATAAAATTAAATTCAATCAAACTGAAATCTTAAAAAAGCATTTAAAAAATTTTTAAATTTTTACTTTTAATTCGAAATAGATGCCATATTCCTGTGTCGCAAATAATACATGTTTTGATTTCGACAATTTCCAGCTTAACTCAGAAATATCCTATCTAAGTGCCTTGTTCAACAATTTAAATTTCATAGAGTATTAAGATGATTTGTATGCAAATAATGCAGCTACTTTTATTTTCAATTTGGTGATTCAGTAAAAGCCATTGAGTTGTACTATTCTTACCATTATTTTCAAAATTCTTTGTCTAACACTTCATTTTGAAATTTCCTTGCGGTGGTCCTTTTTTTTTCATGAGCAAATCGGTAAAAAGATTGAGAATTAACAATAAAGATTTAAGTATATTTTTGCACTTGATCTTTTCCTTAAATAAGCAGCAATTTTTGAGAGCTTTTTAATGGCGGATAAAGAGCGGAAAATTTTCTCAAATGAATGTGAATTTCTTCTAACTATTATGAATTATAATACTTTGATTAAATTGTGTACAGAGAATTTTGTAATAAATGTTAAACTATGTTATTTTACACTATTCATCAAATTCAATAGCTTCTTTATCAAAATTTGCAAACCTGTCGTGATTCAATGTGTACTATCCAACTGAAAAAAATACTAAAAGTAATGAGTAAATTGATAGAGTTCTCATGCTGTGTCATTTATCGAAACCTATGCTAGTATATTAATTCTCTTGTAGCTTTAAATATTTTTGTGCAAATTTTGTCACCTAAATTTTATTGAAAAAAAAACTGCTTTCAACAACAACAACTAGAATAATCGAGCATTCCGTTTCACAGCAAAGGCATTAAATAAATGGTAATGATACAGGAGCCATTTATTCGTTGCTATTTTTATTTGTCAAAACATTTCGGCGCCAGACGTTTTTGAATGATAAAATTGCAACCACTTTTTCCATTCTCTCTTTTTCATTTTCAATGTTATACACATACGGCAATAAAGCTACAATGTTCAGAGGCCAAATAATCCTATGGTTGTTTGATTTTGCACTCACTAATTGCCATATGCGCTGATTTTCAAGTATTATATTATGTGACGATTAAGTGAAGCTTATCCTTCGGTAATAGCTGCTTGACATCGGTCTTATCCATGCTTGGATCTTTTTTAAATTTGCTGACATTGCTGATTCAAATTGGCCTTAGCCGTCATAAATGATGTGATTCGATAATATATAATATTTCATATATTATTTTAACAACAAAAATAATCGAAATTAACGTATTTGTGGAAATAGCAAAAGATTGAATTTCTGCATACGCTTGCATGTGAAATCATTACTGAGAAGAATCATATTTCATTAGTATCTAATGAAGAGAAAAAAAAAATGAAACTACAAACTTAATATACCATTTATAAAATTTAACTCCAAATTACATTAAAATATTACGTTAACTACGTCAATCCTATCACTCAAAAAAGCTACAAGTATTGTTTGAGAATATTTGAATTTTAACAAATGTTTTAAGACAATGATGAAAAGGATACAACAAAGCAAAAAAAAAAAAAAAAAAAACAAAATGTGTAATGAGAAAATCGATCGTTGTTGGAAAAGAAAAATGTTCAAAGATTTGTTTCAATTTTGCTTTCAATTTTAGGCTTACATAAAATTTATTTTTTAAATTTATTACATTCAATTGTGTTTTAAAATATTTGAAGTAGAAAATGATTCGAGCAAGCAATGAGTATTGTATTTCAGTAATACTAGTAAAGAAAACAGGTCGATGGAAATTGTTACTAACCCACACCACCTGTTATATTTATGCTTTGAAATTGATGATTTTTTCACTTCTAAATTGTTCATTCAATTAGCTATTTTTTATGTAATTTATCTTTTTGTAGATTCTATTCTAAAATATTATTTCAATGATTTGATACAATTTTTTTTTTTGCACGAATAATGATAAGTTGCATGAGAAGAAGCAAATGAATGATGCATCATGCAATAATCGTTGTAACGTTTTTCCTTTCCTAAACATAATAAAGAAAAGTCCCCAAAACTATCGTTGTCATCGTTCTTTTTGAATCGTCGGTAGAATACGTCGTCGTCGTCGTCGCATTGCAGAATATTCTCTTCCCTCGCTCCTATCATTCAACGTCATCTTCACCGTTTTGTCTGCTTTCTCACTCGTGTATCCATGTGTGCATTTATGTATGTCCGTATGTTATGTATGTATGTATGTATGTATGTATGTGTGTATGTGTGTACATGTATGTGTGTGTGTGTGTGTGTGTGTGTGTGTGTCAAAGTTGATTATAAATATACATTTATTTGTGTATACAAATGTATCGATGCGAAGATTGGCAGATGTGTTGGGTAGTAGTAGTGCAAACAGAGATGCGAAGCGTTGTAAGGTAGTGAGCCGATCGCATGTTGGCATGCAATGCAGTTATGATTGCAGTAGTAATAGTAGTAGTAGTAATAGTGGTAATAGTAGTAGTAGTAGTAGTGGTGGTAGTAGTAATAGTGATAGTAATAGTAATAGCAATAGTATTAATAGAGTAGTAGTAGTAGTAGTAGTAGGAGCAGCAATCTACCTCTTTTGTGTCAACTATTTGCAGTTAGCATTTATACTTCTCTCTTTCTTCACTGCTTATTGCTGCACTACTTGCAGTACACGTCAACTGGAAGTACTTCTTATGGAGATCACTGAGTGCATTTTCTACTGTTGAGAATGAAATGAAAAGGCCTAGCAAAAATTCCTACATGCTTGTCCTGCAGGAGAAATCCATTGAATTGGATCAGCTACAAACCTGAAATAAAATTTATTTTACTTCTTTCAAAGTTCAACATTACTTTTTTCAAATATCACACAATCCTTCATTAGCTATTGTTTCAGACAACTGAAAGAAATAGCATTAAAATTAAAAAGAACAAGTATATATGTTAATTAAGAATGACCTTATTAGGGATTAGCCCCCAATGCTGGTATGATTCGCGCGATGAAGTACTTTGTAGTTTTTTTTGACTCTTGACCTTTCTTTTCAAATATCAATCACCCAAAAAAAAATTATTCATTATATTTCAAGAAATCTACAATGAATGAATTTATCATCACATGGTTTTTTTGTAACTGTAAAAGTATATCGTAAAAAGTATATTTAATTAAAATTAAGTATACTTAATATACTTAATTAAAAGTATATCGGACAATCATTATAATTTGAAATTCCTTCATTAACATTTTATCACTAATTCTATGATACAAATTATAAGTAACCTTCCAATTTTTAAAAATCATTCTTACAAGTTGGTAGTAGAAGATATCAAAGTTTTTTCTTAGATTTGTTCTATCAAACTATAAAACTAGTTAATTAATTAAACAAATAACGAAGAGAAAAAGATCCCATGAGAATCATCATCTTCATCATCATACATGGCATTGCAATATTACGCGCAACTTCTGTGAAACTAGTAACCGGTTTTCTACACTTGAATCAGTGCCGTTAATAATTTCCTTCCACCTGAGGTCATTCAAGTCATATTGAGGTCAGCATCTTCTGTAGCTATTTTATATGCTTCATTTATCTCATATTAAAAGATAATTGTATGGGATACGATATAATTGAAATAGTGATGTGTGTGTGTGTGTGTGTGTGTGTGTGTGTGCGTGGTACAAGGAATAGAACAGAGAGGAGTTAAGAAACAGTGAAGTATTATGAATTGAAATAATAATATGGTCAAATAAGCCATAATGAGTGTTGTGATATAAGATGGAAAATAGAATAAAAAGAGAGAAAGATAGAAATAAAAGAAATTAAAAATTAAAATTATTTCAAAAAATGATTTTTATCAAAGTAAGATTGATATGTGAAAGTTTGAAAAAGTTTGTGTTAAGAAATTTTATTGCAAAAAGAGTAGCGACATATGTGCCATAAGTGTTCTCAATGAAATGAGGAGATGATGATAGCATAAGCGTAAGAAATTGGATGAACAACAGGTGTCTCTAGCATGTCATCTCATCCTAATACTTGATTCATTCATCTTCCTATTACTGTAAAAATAATTAGCATCATGGCAATAAAGGTGGTAATTAACCAACGCAATCAATTGTCAATTACTTCAGCGTTGTTTTATTGCGCTGACATGTCCATTGAAACAACATGCTTTATTTCTATGGTTAATTTTGTTGCTAAGATTATAAATGAGCAAAAGCAGAGTGGTTAGAGCTTATTATTTGTGGACATTTGACCATTAACAGATGAATAAACAGATCAGTGGACAAAGAGTATCCGAACGACTGGTTACATCTTTTTCCTTCTAGCTTTCTAGTCCAATAGTACAATGAATAGACACAGAGAGATACTACGTTCGTATAATTTCGAACAATTTGCACAAATCGCAAAGCAACATACTGCTGCTGCTGCTGCTGCTACACATCTGCAGGTTACATCCGCATGCAACCTAGTTCCTTTGCAAATATTTAATTCAGGAAATGAATCTTTCTAAAGTACAAAAATTGAAAAAGGATAGCTGGCTTAATGCCAAAACCAACAATTAGAGAGGTAATGAAACTCGTTGGAATATCTCCAATCATATATTTCTAGATATGAGAACTACAAGATGATACAT
>JARVGP010000095.1:0-89041 GCA_029876185.1 Mansonella ozzardi
GTAATCAATGAAATCACCGCTTGAATGGCCGTGGCCAAAGTAGTCAAATAACGTACCAACCACGCTGAAAGAAAGGGTAAGCCTTATAGGTTTTGGACTAGCGCTACTGATGCGTTTTGTGACACTGTTTTTTACGTTGCATATATTGTCAATGCAAAAACCTATATTTCACGCTATATCGTTTGACATTTCAGTAAAAGATTTATTTATGATAGCAGGAGGATTATTTCTCATCATTAAAAGTTCTATGGAGCTATGGAACAACGTTTTTTTGTGCAAGCAAACCAAAAAAAAGATAGATATCAAATCGCAATTGTTTTCAATTGTAATGCAAATCATATTAATAGACTTAATTTTTTCGGTCGATTCTTTATCAACCGCTATAGCATTAACCCACAACATGATAATAATTGCTATGGCATATACGTTTTCCATACTAGCTATGATATTTTTATCAAGTCATACTGCTCAGTTGATTAAGTCTAGCCCTAGCTTAAAAACAATCGCCATTCTATTTATTTTATTTGTTGGTGCACATCTAATACTTGAAGGACTTCACATAGAATTACCAAAAGAATACTTATATTCTTCATTGATATTTGCATTGCTTGTAGAAGCTATAAGCAAAATAAAGAAAACGTAGCAGTTGTTTAACAGATAATTTCTTTCATATTCGAAACGCTTCGACTTTGCTTGACAATTTCAAACAGTAAAATACTGCAGCGATTATTTGTAATCTAAGCGTAAATCAACATACCATTATCAGTATATAGATCCCACAGTAAATTTGCAGCAAGATGGGCATAAACAGATGCAATAAGATCAGAATCCGAGCACCAATCAATCATTTTGATCATATAAGCGACAGTCTTTCTTTTTTCTATTGCTGATAGCTTTTCATGAAATCCTAGGCCTCGTCGTAAGCGCTGATATACAATATCAGCCCACTGCACATTTGTAGTCTACAAGAACAAAAATCTGAACTTACTAAATTTAATTTAAAAATTGAATCTAGTCTCTCCAGAATCTCTGTTAAAGTATTCATTAACTGCTATGTAAAAAAAAAATTTAAAATAAACAAGAAGTAATTTAAGACTTACTTTCCCTTTCTCTCGATTATTTTCGTCCTTCAACATACTGATAAAATTCGAAACCCTTTGCATAAAATCATCAACCTCGTCATCCTTTATAAGAAGCAGAAAGGGTTTCAAATCAACATAACAGCATGGTTTACTGTAGAACAAGCGGACATATTCAAACACATATTCCTGAGGATCACCTGTAATTTTTTCTCATGAAAAATAGCAGGTTTTTCTTTTGATTACAAAATGTTCGAAATACTTCAACCGTACTGTCCAAAACCAAATTATTTATGAGATTTGATTCTTTCCTGCACAAATAACTTACTAAGTTTAAGCGTATCTAACGGATTCATTGATCGAATTTCATTTTCCAGCAATTTTTTGATCAGTATTAAGCGTGCAAGATATGGTCCACGCAACATCATTTTATTTAACGGTTCAGCTACAAATGATAGAATTAGTTCGACAACTTTATCGAGCAATCTGAAAAGTGAATTCCGTCTTAGTTAAATTGAATGAAATACTGTAAATTTATCAATCCAGATATTCCCTGAAAAAAATCAAGATTCAAATTCGCAATTTCTGGTATAGTTTGAACAAAACAGTATCAGTTGCACCTTTTTCTTGCTTCTGCTTCCTCAGTACTCTTCAAAGATGCGAATGTTGAATCAAACAAAAATGTCCACAGTGACCAATCGTCCGGACTGCAGATTAAATATGAAAATTTCTGACAATAAAGGTAAACAATAAGAATTCTAAAGAACTGCTCTATTCTAAGAAATATAAAAAAAAAACTGTTCATTTTTTTCAAGAAATTTTATTTCGAACAAAAATTTTTCTAAGAAATATGTACTAACTTATTCTTCAACTCATTGATACTGCGTTCAATAACAATCTGATGATTGCCTTGCAGTTGATATAACCTTAAAATATTGTAGAACAAAAACTGAGCAGGACGTTTTATATGTCGACGCGCCAAATTGTCTGCTAAAATATACCATATTTCACAAAATATGCTAATTTAATGAACTAGTTTTTGCTGTCATAATTAACTACTTCTAGATATCGAGAGAAAATTTTCATGGGGTTAATTAAACCAAAAAATCTGACTCACAATTTCAAAAAAATATAACATACATATGTATATATTAAAATACATTACAGGTATATACCTTCAAGAAACAGTGCAGCTTTCACATATTGCCCTGAGTTTTCCAGGATGAGCACGTAAAGATCGCATTCTGAAATTTAGAAGAATAAAATTTCGCCTACATTATTTACGATCTCAAATTCGAAAAAGATAGCTATTAAATGCCTTGAGCACAATGCACAATTCATACTATACCATTTCAACTTGTATTTTTATGATAAGTTCTGAAATCAGAAACGTGACAATACAAACCAGCCTCAGCTTGTATTGAATTGGATTCGATCATTTTTGTAACCATTTTTTCAGCTAATGGATACAGCGTTGACTGAGCCAAATTCTGATCACCCGTAACTGCCTGCAGTTTTTATTAATTCAAACTACTCGAAACTTTACTAGAAAGCAAGAGTTGTACGTCATTGGTGAAACAAGTGAAGTTAGCTTGTAGGGATAAATTTTTGCTCCCAAAACATTGACCCAAATGCCAAATGTTAGTTTCAATTTTCAAATAAATCGTACCCCATTCAGTTAGTAAAGAAATTTTATGATGATTAAATACACTTATGCAAACGTGTAACTAGGAAAAATTTTTCCCAGTAAAGTTAATAATCAATTGAAACTATCTATTTCATCTTATCACGGATTGCAAAATAGTATCGGATAATACTACAGCAAACATAAACCAATCACTAATCCTTTTCTAAAAAGTAAAGTGAACAAATGGAAAAACGAACTGACCTGCATGACGATACTCATAACATTCCAGAAATAATAAGGATTTCGCTGGAACTCTTTGTACAATATCAAAGCTGTCTTCTGTTGTTGTTTGTAATTTCGTACACGAACATAACTCATAAATAAATGAGTCAGATACTGTTCGTTTTTGGGATAACGAGCACAGACCTTTTCATATAATACAGATATCCTTTCCGGTGTATAAGCTTCCTGAATTTATACGAAGAGAATACATCAATACAATTATGTTAATTACAAAAGCAATTTAAAAAAAAAAAAGAAAAAAAGGGATTCCGCTCATTATAAAAGCAATTGAAAACAATTAAATCAGAATGTATTTCGAAGCGAAAGTAAACAAAATTATGCTAAAACAAAATATGATTTCTAAATTTTCGGCCAGAAAAGAATAAAAATGGCTCGTAATAAAAATGATAGGAAAAATAACATCAGGCGAAACCTTAAAGCAGTGACATAAAGCTTGAAGGGTATTTTCATCAAAATCATCTTTTACTGACTCAACTTCATTGATCAATGGCCATGCTTCACTTACACGATCAGCACGAATCAAAGCCAGTGCTTTCAAAACCTTAAAAAAGAAAAACTAAGATATTCTTTAAAAAAAAAATCATAATTTTCTGCGCGAATTTTTATTAGGTAGAAAATTGAAGTGCGGAGTAAATATTTTAAAATCGTATGAAACAATCAACTTTTCTAAAATAATCACCAACAACAACCATTATTGTATGATGGTTAAAGTCAACTGTTTTTTATTACATTTATGCTTTTCAGCCACAGTAAACCTTTTGATCTGATACCAGGATTAATTAAGAATGATTTAAACTACCCAATGAATTTGTCAAACAATCAGTACCTTAGCACAATAAGTAGCAGGATGTTTCTTCAAGATCTTATCTGCTTCTTGCATTGCTTTTTTGTTACTTCCAGCGTCAATTGCATCTGAATTATGCTCGTCTTTTTCTTTTTTAAACAGAAATAGTAAAATAATCGCAATTCCAAGAAATGCCGACTTTGTAAATTTCTGTTATAAAAATTTCCGAAATTCAAAAAGTTGTCTTCAAAAATTCAAAATAACCAATTTTAGCATTACAAATATGAAATATACCATATATCGGTTTGAGTCGTCTTTCCAGCACAATCTGATCACTGCTTTTCGACATTTCCTCGATCAAATCCAACAAAATCTACAACAACCACTAAATTCTAAGTAATCGATGTGGAACTTGAATAAAAACAAAAACAACGAATTGAAGAAATCTCAAAAATTCCCAATTATTCATATCTTAATCCATTTTTTACCTACTGAAATCAATTCTTATATTGTTGTCATAAAAACAATGACAATTCTGTCTTCCGTAATTCGTCATTTTACTAATCAGTCCGGTATTTCTATTATTTTAAATATTGCATTAAATTTAAGAGAAAAATTTCTCGACTAGAAAAAAAGTTCCAAAAATTTGCCAAATAATCTATATTACATAATCGGAAAACTATTCTATCATATGAATTAATGAATAATTTATATGGTACAATCCGGAAAACCACGTAAGTAATTTACTGCAACCGTCCGGTTGCACAGGAAGCTACTGAAGAAACCCTAAAAGTGAACACTGAACATTGCAGTTCAAACCAGCCAATTCAGAGTTGTATCTCAACGAAACATTTGAAATCCAACGCTGATACATAAAAAACAATTTTGTTCCGTTCGGTAAAATACCTAACCATACTATGAGAAATTTATTTTTTGTTTTTTTTTTTTAAATAAATTTTACTTAAATCAATCAATTTTGTTCTCATTTTAATTTCAACCACTTGTCAACCTAAACTGTCACTTTCAATAAAATTTCCAATTAATAATTATTGATAGCTATTCTTCATAATGCAATCAATTAAGAAAGAAAAAAGAAAATTTTTTCCAACTCTTACCATAATGATGCATTGATATTTTTTAATAAAAATTTTGAATCATTCTCTTATCATCTCTATGATCATAATTTATCTCTCTGTCTTCCTCTCTCTCTCTCTCTTTTTCCTCGTTATTATTTATAAATTTAAAAAAATTTTTTTATTCTTTAAACTATCCCTCTGCTCTCATTTTTTTCTCTCTCATTTTCAATTATCTTTTCTTGCATTACATTTGATTAAACTAACATATCAAACTTTTCAATTATTAAGATATAATTTGATAGTAACTAACCTTTGTAGGACACATGCATCTTCTATGCTTCATTATTTTGCAATGTTTTAAACTTCAAAAATTTGAATTTAAGTATTTAAATTTCTCTTTGAATATTTATTTTATCATTTAGCATAAATTATGTTTACTTTAAATAATAGTAACTGCAGAAATATTCAAATTGTTTCTTTATTTGTTATGTAGCATCGCTTGATAATTATACAAATTTAATGTTTTCTAATTTTTTTTTTTTTTTTTTTTTATTGAAATTTTCAAATTATGTAATCTAAAGAATTTTGTGTAATTTACTTAACAAAGTATACTTTGTTAGCCTAACGAATAAAATTCATTAGCTAGGCTGAGATAATTTTCATCTATTAGCTAAGATATATTCAATAGTTATTATGTGAACAAATTTGGCATTAAGAAATTATTGTATTAACAAATTTTAAATAATAAATGATCAACAATTTATAGTTTACAGTTATTTTAGCATAAATTTCACAATTAATATAAATTATGGAATTGTCTATGCATTAGTATTAGCTCTGTGTTACCTTATGATTTTACAATATTCAAAGTGAATGATTAAACGGCGAGGTTGATAAGATACGGTAAAGATAAGCTACTATGTCTAATTAGCTATATAATATTGTTTTCATTTTTATTCAATTTTTTTCATAATTTTAGAATAATTTATTTTTTATTTCACCATTTTTTTTTTGATTAATTCCAAGTTACCATATTTAAAAATAATTAAATAAATATACTTTCACTATTTTGTAAATATTCATACACTGTACTGTGCTTATTTCTCTCAATACAAACCAAATGTTTACATTGAAAGAGATGAATGCTTTTGCTTCTTTGCATTTGTATTTTTTTTTCTCAATTATTGAATTTAACATTTAATATTAATCTAAATTTGCTTATAGATTGTTGTATTTTCATGGATAAGTTATGCGAACTTTGTATTCAAGCATATAAGGACGTAAATCTCAGTGAGAATAAAACTAACGATAAATTAGTGGACAGTTAACCATTATTGAAAAATCTTTTAAAATTTTGAAATTTAAAGAAAATTTTCAAACTCTTTGCTTAACAATTTGGTTGTTTCAAAGAGGGATAACGGATTCATCAGATTAACCACAACATTTAATCATTTAATTGCTTTCGATAAGATTGCCTTTGATACATGATATGGTCGATGCATTAAATGGTCATATCAATTAAAGGTATTGCAAGTATTCTAAAGGTCATGTTCCAAAAATTGTGGGCTTTGAGGAAATTCAATTTTAGCTAATGCCAAATGATTAATGAAAAAAATTCATTTGAGTTTTAATTTGCCAATGTCATTTTTAACATTATTGAATTATCATCTTTTAGGCTTCGGGATCAATCAAGATTCAACCCGTGTTTTGCAAAGATCGCGTCACCCTCTGATTGTGTGAATGTGCGTACGTGTGTGTGTACGTGTGTATGCACGTGTGTTCCACGTTCGTATGTGATCAAGTATTACTTTACTGTGATAACCTGAATCAGTTTATACATTCCTTTTTTTTCTTTTGATTATCTTATTAAAATTTTTTTACAGATTGAAAAAGTAGTAAAATTTACCGCGAAAATGAATGATGTTCTACTGAGAACAGATAGCATTGTACTCGATTGATTGATTGATTGATTTGCAAATTCAAAATAAATGAATATTTTTTAGGAATTAAAACGAATTTGATGTTTCAAATTCCAATTTATCATTTGAGAAATTTTTATAACATCATAAACAAATTAATTCTTTTTAGAAAAAAAGAAGCAAAGAGCAGTTAAGTTTTAAAAAAATATATAACTATAAAATTGAGATGTCAAGATTACGGTAATTATT
This sequence comes from Mansonella ozzardi, assembly GCA_029876185.1. Taxonomy (NCBI): domain Eukaryota; kingdom Metazoa; phylum Nematoda; class Chromadorea; order Rhabditida; family Onchocercidae; genus Mansonella; species Mansonella ozzardi. The sequence continues at coordinate 7,038 of JARVGP010000095.1, forward strand.
AGAAATTCATTATTCTAAATTATTATTTTTTAAATAGTAATTTAAATTTTAAGTAGTAATGTATCGAATTAGATTGTAAGCGTAAATCATTAACACGGCAAAAATATTGATATAATATTTAGTTACACAATTATTAAGTGTGATACGATGTAAGAAGCTTATGTACGATAAAGCTACGTTTAAAAATAAATGTGAATTCAATTGACATATATTTTAACAATCAAATAATATATGAATAAAGGTATACTTAAGCTTTCTTTAGTTCCATTTATCAATATGTTATTTATTACTGGTGATAAGGAAAGTGATATTTTTACCCTTTGACCTTTTGTTGACCCTATTTGCTTTACTGGCTCAACAACTAATTAGTCATTCCCATTCTATGTTTAATTAAGACTATTTTGTAATTTAACCAAGAATCGGTATAGAGCCTCATTAGCTCAGTGGCAGAGCGTCTGTCTTGTAAACAGAAGGTCGCTGGTTCGATCCCAGCATGAGGCATGTGGAAATCCAATAAGGATTTCGCATGAGTTTTTCTCGAATGTGATTATTCCTTGTACAGCTAAATGCAAATTTTTTGTTTAATTGTGTTTTGATATAATCGGATTAACAGTGAATTTTATTTACCATTTTATACAGCCACCAATATTTATTTGAAAAGTCTATTTGAGTCAAAATTTAGCAGCCTTAATCTTAAATACATTTTCACATTCGTAGTGTCGTGAAAAAATTGAATTTAGTAATTGAATTAAATTGATGAAGATTTTAAGTTGTGTAAAGAAGAGTCAATTGTAGTAAAAAAACGATGATTTTGTAGCAATAAAATAAAATAGTTGAACAAACTTTATTTGAAAAAATTCAAACAAACAATTAAGCCTAAGTAAATAAAGTATCGACCAGTGGCCGAGTTGATCAGATTGAATTATTGATGTGCGATTAGAGCATCAGATGCTGTGGCTGAGCTGGTCAAAATGAATCATCGATAGGCGATTAGATCAGTTGGACTGCCGGTGCGTTGGAATTAGAATTGAGGGTACAGTGGACAAACCATGCTTTTTTCTAGTAGAATAAGCAAATAAAACAAAAGCCTTAGGCACCGATAAATACTAGAACAAGGTTGCATTCTGGGAATATATACATGAAGGATTATATATTGGTAAGTTGAGAGCATAGGTTTAATTGTTACACTAAGTGCTTTGTATGTTATCGCAAATGTTGGATTTAAATAGAGAGAAAGGCTTAAAACATACAATTGGACTTTGGTATAGTCATGTTACTGTAGGTAAACATGATGAACTGACCATGAGGAAAATTTAAACATAACTGTCCACTACATGCTATAAAATTACAATTATCATCAAAAATTTATATAAATCATTTAATTAAAATATTGAAAGAAAGTTCGCTTCAATTTTTTTCGTCACTTAGTATTGAAAAAATTTTGCCTCTATTTGTCATTTCAATTTTTTTGAAATTATTGACCTAAAAGTAAAGTAAAATTTTATTGCACTTAGGAAGAAATGTTACCGGCAAATTTCCACTCTCAATTTTATTAGTGTTAAAAGCAAAATTTTGACCCTCAATATTATTAGTGTTTAAAATGTTAAAAAAAAGTTTTTTTTTTTGAAAACTGAAAGTAACTTGAGATTGAATAGGCCTCAGACGAATTAAGGTTCTTCAATAGGCCTTAGATGAATTGAGTGCAAAACTAAGGATATCACAAGGACATTTCGATTAATCAAAATGATCAGTGAATAAATTTGCTGAAAAATTTTGATAATCAAAAATGCATGCAAGCAAAAACTGATTGATTGATCGAGATTGATTTGACGAAAACAAATCATCAAGTATATTTTATCAACTTCTTACTCATTAATTAACTGTGACAACGTGGATCCTTGAGAACAAAAGAGTGTATATAAAAAGGACAGGAAGAAAATGACTCATTAATTTAATTATATACTTTCATTAATTAATCTTAATTATTAGTCTGAAATGTTTACCACTGGATTTTGCTATCTCAAGTGATAATAACTGAAAATATCACTTGCATAAAAACAATAAAAATTATAAATCAGACGATGCTAATTTCGTGATATAAGAAAATAATTTCGCAAATCATCAAGTAAATATCATTATTTAGTTTTGTTCATCAGTTTGTTCAATTCCTGTTGTCCAGAAATTTTCACTTTTCAGGAAAATTAAATAGAAAAAATGCATGAAATTCATTCGGGAACAATCAATTGAAAAAAAAAGCTTACGTATTGTCATTACATTTTAACATATAAATTTTTGTTAACTGCTAAATAAAAAACAAAAAAACATTATTGAAATTTGATTAAATCGAATTATGAATTTTGACCTACGGACATCCTTGATGTCCATAAGTAGAAGTTAAAAATAAGATAGAATGAATGTGAATTGAAAGAAGAAATAAAACAAAAAGGAAATTTCCAATTTCATTACAGACTTGGACAATTTACTTCTTGTTTTATTTTTTTTTTTTTGTTAATATTGACTTCCCTGACTGAATGACTGTTTAGTTAAGCTTTAAGCTATTTTTTGTTTGTTATTAAAGACTCCCTCGACTGAATAACCATTTAGTTAAACTTTAAGCTATAATGATATCAAAGAGCCGACATTTGAAACATTAATATTTCTGATGTCCATAAATTTACGGATACTGTTCAACTCGATAACAAGCCACAGCATTCAGTTATTCAGTACGGGACGACTCATGGAATCAAAGGACCAACGTAGTGGAGGGCAACACAGTTGAGTTGACAGATTCATAGTAGTTTTTCAAATCTTACACTAAATGCAGTTTTGCAAATGCAAATTATATTCATTGATTTCTTTTATCTTGATTCTTTTAAGCTTATTTTTATCGAATTTTAATTTTTATGAGCTGTTTTCTTCATTTAGTCTCTTTTGCCTGTGTCCCAATCATTTCTATTTATGAAACTGTCTTATTTATTAACAAATTTATTTTAACAACAAACATGTTGTATGCCAGGCACAAAACATTGAATAAAACAAAATTAATTCAACACCATCTTTTCATGTTCAAGTTATACTTGACAATTGATGAAATTCATTGAAATGGTGTATATTAAGCAAACTGAGGTAATTGCAGAAGTTAAGTTCCAGTCGAGAAGTATTATCGCATTTCCACTTTGACTGCAGAAAGAATGACACCACCAGTGATAAACTGTTGCATAATCGGATGTGAACGATCTTGTATCACTTGGTGACTGCGATAAAAAGCATCCACAATGTGCACTTGTACCGCACCTCTTGCTTTCAACCAATGATATGCAGAATATAGTGGCTGAAGAATAAAAATATGGAAATTGAAATGATGCATAGAATTTCAAAATTACGCAAACACTACCAAAAACTTCAGTGGAGTTTTCAAATTAATAAGAAAAGCTGAGTTCAGAATGCAATACATGTAAGAATGAACGATATTCAATGAATAATCGCATCAACGTATGATAAAATGTTGCAAACAAGGGATCAGAACTTAAATCAACTATAAAATGATCAACTCTAATAGAAATTGGTTAATATCAGCTTATCGATAGACGATAACCTAAATGAAAACAATATAACAACTGTTAACGATATTCTTCTTTTTTGCCAGCTCTCATTTTCAATTTTTCACCTGTTAATAAAAGAAAAACTTACTTCAGCGATTGCACAATATATAACTATTGTTGATGATATACGCAAAAACGACCATGTTTTTTCCAAAATTTCCACGGGACTGATATTTTTACTAGCAATAAATAATATTTCAATTTCACCATTTTGCATTAACTGCCATGCTTGTTTCTGTAAGCGCTGTCTTTCTACTCTTCTTTCTAATGAACTTTCCACAACTGCTAATGCATCCTAAAAAATTTTAATTTCAAACTTTATTTCAAGTTAAGCAATCTCCAGACCAAAATAAACTTAAGTTATGTCTTCATTTGTAGTATTGTTTTCATGTGCAATGAAAAACTTACCCCTCCTCCATCATCTTCATCCGTAGTAATGTCCTCATCGTCTTCATTAATAATGTCCTCGTCTTCTTCATTTGTGATATCTTCGTCACCTTCATTTGCAATGTCCTTGCTATTGTCCTTCTCTTGCAGCTTTTTTGCTTTCACATCCTTTTTAGGCAAACTTTCCTCTTCATCCATTTGCATTACTGTTTCCTGTTTCTTATCATCGGTTCCCACATTTGCATTAAAATTCACAGATTCTTCAGTTTCTTCCAAAAATCCTTCCAATAAAGTGGATATGGATAACGGCAAAAACACTGAATAAATCTGAAAAATAACTGAAATATCTTGAATCGCAAGAAGAAAGAAAAAATTCTTTGGTAAACTCGCAAAAATAAATTTGGATTTTTTTTCCAAAAAAGTCTGCAAATTTCCAACGAAAAATCCCGAGACCTTCATATCGTGAAAATAAACCTCTTTATCAAAATCCATACTATCAACACATGGAATCGCTTGTGCTATAGTTCCACGATGTAGATGGATACAGGCTCCTGATCCACCCAAACGTGTTATCACAGCAGAGGTTAACAAACCCAAACATTGTTCGAAGACAATACAACGTGAACCGTGGTGTATACCACTAAGGGCTAACAAATGAGACAACAAATCAATTCTGAAAATGAAAACGAAATTTATATCAATCACTTCTCACTTCTATCACCACTATGCTTTAAAGTAGAATAATCTTATTCTAATAAATACATTCTTTTTCCAACTAATTATGATCTACAGTGAAACGAAATCATACCTGAGATGTGCGACTCTTTCAGGATCTTTTTTATAATAAGATTCAGCAACTAAGCGTAAAGTTGGCTTCAAAAGATAAACGTGATCTGAATGTTTCTTCGCTTTCTTATTGATATATTTATTTTGTGAGTAAACGGTACGTTCGGCAAATGATGCATTACCATCGACCAATTTTGCTATCTACAAATTCTTTTCTGTAAGACTCAACGACTTCTACGATGAAGAAAATTAGGTTGATGCGTAAACTTTAAAATTATACTTGGACACTTTCTATAAATTCTATTTTGCATTTAAAACATTCGGCAAAAATATTCATTAAAATGATCACAAATGGTAACCATTTACTTCTCTATCTTTATTAAAAATTTTCTAACTTGCCTTTAGACTTAAATTTAATGTCGAAAACAAAAGAGATCATTTAAAATTTAAAAGCTGCTTAGGTCTCAACATTTAAGCTAACATCTAAATGTTCTTTTCGATACTAAATATATTATTTTATCGGCGTATTCTTCTAAAAATCATTAGCGCAATTTTTTCCCAAAATTTAATTTCATAAATTAATGGGTAATTTGAACAAAGCTTTATGTTCAGCCGGTGTTATCCAAGCTCCTGCTTTCGATGAATATCCAATAATGCACTAACATTACCAACTGCTCCGTTGGTACGCCTGTATCTTTCATTCTGATTATTTCATCCTGCGTCACTTTTTGCCTTGCTTGTGCCGCATTTGCGCTACTCGCTTCTTCTACTGATGATTTACAGATATTCGTTGCATTCTTCATCCCATTTAATTTTGATGATGAACTTGTGCTACCTCTATCTATAAATATCATACTGTAATAATAAAGTAGCATTATATAATAGATTTATAAAAAAAAAAAATCAATAAAAAAGTAGAATAAATTTAACAAAAAAGTCGATAAAAAATAAATGCCACTGCAGCATGTCCCTTCAAAGATTATAATTCTGAGCAGCATGTCAACTGATCGATCATAAATAAATTTAAAAAATGACTCTCGCTCAAGCTGCAATAACATTTCTTTTCTTGAACTATTACGAAGAAATATTTTCAAAGTTAATTTACGGTAGAATAATCATACCAAAATCAAACGCAGTAGCAATATTAGTAATGCTTTCTGGTGTAACACGTGTTAATTTCCCAGCGGAAACCTAAAAAAAAAAAAACATCAAAGGAAAATTACTGTATTGCATTGATCGGAAAGTGTTGAAAACATGTTAATTTAAAAAATCAAAATGATCATAAGATCTAACACATAAAATAAATTTAAATAACAATATAAAAATAGGATTGCCTCAAATAATCCATAAGGTTGATCAATTGCACCGTCAATTTCAAATCGTAATTTTTCGATCAAAATTTTAGTTTTTCGTGATACTTTGCATATGCGTAAATGTTCACCACCCATTTTTTGGATAACAATATGATTACCAATTCGTATCATTATTGCCTGTAAGATATTAAAATAGCAATTAACAAAGATAAATAGCGAATGTATTTTGTTCGCAATGACCTATCTTTACTAATTATCTTTCTCATATCGTATCGTAAATACAAATGTCGTTGTATCTATACTTATATCGATATCTATATTAAAATGGGACCAAATTTTAATTCAATACAATTATATTTTTACTCTACTGGAAAACTTTGGCAGGGTGGCAGCTGATATTTAAGTGACATTATGTTTTCGACAGTTGGGTTATACTACTATCACAATGTTACACACTCCACTAATTCATACGCATTTCCTGTTTAAACATTTATCAAGACAAATGTTCATCAATCGTTTTTTTCTTTTTTTTTTTTTTGAATCTTACTATATTAAATAAGCAAACAACCGACTAATTAATTAATCATCAACTTTTAATTATTATCTTTATTACTGTAGCACAAAGATGACATAAATTTGAACTGGTGTAACACATGAAAATTTCATTAATTTTCCCCCATTTTTGCATTAAAATTCCTTCGCAATTATTTTACAACAATCATAAATCCCCATGCAATACTACATCGAGCGGAATCATCTCGAAATTATCACACAGAATTAATTATCATGATATTATCCTGTTTATCTTATTACTCCTATCATATCAAATAAAATTAATTATCATGATATTATCCTGTTTATCTTATTACTCCTATCATATCAAATAAAATTAATTATCATGATATTATCCTGTTTATTTTATTACTCCTATCATATCAAATAGAATTAATTATCATGATATTATCCTGTTTATCTTATTATTCCTATCATATCAAATAGAATTAATTATCATGATTTATCTAGTTCATTACTCTTACCATACCAACGGCGTAAACCTGCAATATTCCTATTCTCCTAATCACCACAACAGAGCGTAAACAAATGATAATATAGAGCGTGCTGAGATGATTTGGTAAAGAATGAAAATGATTGAAATTAACTTCAATTTCTTCAATCTTCAGGTAATTCAACTTTGCATGCCTGGTTCATTTATTCAATGTCCAAAAATAATTATATATCTTCAGTTCTAATTTTACAAATGAGCCAAATATATGTTTCATTTCTTTCTTCTCTATTCCATTTCTTTTTTTTTTAGTATTTTACAAATACAATGTTTTTTCTTCTTTTTTTCCTTTGACCTTTAAAGTTATAAACAGGGAAAATATTACGGAATAACTTGAATGTACTTTGATGAAGTATGAATTCATAGTAAATGATCATTATATGATGAATTTCTTTTTTTTTCTCATATATTTTCTTTAAAAAAACGTAAATGGTCAAGCAATAGAAGTGATACTAAAAAAAAAACAGTAGGGGATTGATAGAAAGCAATAGTGTAATGCTGCTTTAGTGGCAGTTTACTGTAACAACAGTTATATGAAATGGATCTGGGACAGGCTATATCTTATGCACATTGAGTTTTTAAATCAGAAAAAAAAAAATGAAACAAGGAAAAAACACTGAGACCATTAACATGAGTGTAGAAAAATATATTTAAATCAGTACTAGCACTCACGAAAAAAAAAACAAACCATCCCGTGAAATAGCTCAACCAGTTCGATTTTAAAATGCAGTAAAAAAAAAAGTGCGATAACCCGCAACCCGCAACAATCTTCAATTGTTATCCTTTGGTTAACAGAAATCCGAAAAACACCGAATTCCTTATGTTCGAAACATAATCTTATCTTTTCCAACTATTTCACAGTAGCGCAGAAGCAAATAATTAGCATTCTGCCGGAAACATTACAAATCCATGGAACAAACGAATTTACAAATACACAAACTTCAAATTTGTTTTCTTTTACTAATGAAGAAAATTACATACACGTATTTGAGCGTACATGAAACCCCTTCTTTACACCCTAACGGGAAACAAAAAAAAATGAACGTGGATAGGAGTCGTCGATTGAAATCGAATCGACACCTAATCCGATACATCAAAATTTGATCTGAATACTATCTAGCTATTCCAAAATACTGCACTTTTGTGCATTTCAACATTTTAACAGGGCACAAAAACTGTCAGTAAAAAATGATATAATTCTCATTGAAATTTTTCTAACAACCCACATCAAATTATGACACTTTTTACAAACATAAGCATCGCACAGATATACACAGTATGTTCTCTTTTTATTTATACAAAGGAACAACTTTTTTCGGAAAATTAAGCAATTATCTCCCGCAGAAGTAAGCTATGAAAAACATGGCTCTAGGATTTACTGAACTTCTGTCCTTTCAACTGTCATCTAATAACCACCTACCATCACCTACATCTAAATCATTTGGTACTCTATCTTTTAACAACGTTTATCCTTACAATACCAAATAATCATCTTTTCATTCTTATTTTTTCTATCCTGTAACTTCAAAAGATATTTTACGAAATCTTAAAGCTATTAAGTTATCAAACATATCATCCTGTATAAATTTGGGAAACTAATTATTTATCCTAAAGCAATGAGTGGAAATTTTTTGTAATCTTACGATAAGACAACAAAACTTAATCACAAATTAGATCATTAAAAATTGGTAATAAAATCCACCTGCAACCTTATAGCCTACATTCAATTTCAGGAAAAAGAGGTAAGTGCAGGTAGTCAATGAATTTAATACTCATCAACATGAAAGCATGAAAATCAATTAATAACATAATTGACCATCCCATGACATGCAGCAATATCACGATGATTATTCGTAACTCTGTTGCTCAAAGTATTTTCTCCTGCCCCCGTTGGCTCTGGGTACATCTTTTCAGCGATTGTAGTTGCAGTTGTTGAATTTCCTCCACTTCGGTTAACAGCATTTCCCTCTGCGGGTTTTTCCGTAGCTAACATTGTATTTCGAGGTGATGAAGCACTACCAACACAGCATTTAACTTGGTGCGGTTGCAACTCAATTCCCATTTGTGGAGAACTGATGAAGGTTTCGCGCTCAGTACCGCCACCGTTTGTTTTGCCTATTGCACCACCGCTACCTGTAAGAACTCTTTTCACTTCAGGAATACTCCAAATTATTCATATTAATGACAGATTAATGTCAACAAAAAGAAACAATGCTTCGGCCTTATTTACACTGTAAGAAGAATGCAAATACTGCCGGCATTTAGCTTGAATATGTCGCGGATCAACTTAAAACAAATACGAATTACGTTAAATGGTACCAAGTGAACATGCATTTAATATGTCGTCTATTACTGAGGTGCCAATGCTTTATATCAACATACACCTGGATGAAGACGAACCACATAATATAGATTTTAATAAATTCAGATGCAAATATTTCCAAGATTTTCAGGAAATTAGACCATCATAAATAAATGTTCTCAATCAAAAATACTGCAATAGTTACTAACTGTTTAATAATGGCTTCCTAAGTGAATTGTAGTTTTTGCTCATGTTAGTCTTAAAAAAAGCAATCAAAAAACATGAATGCGACCGATGTCATTAAAGATATCAAATAACCAACGTCTTGTATCAACCTGAGTTCCGTTCAGAGATGGTCGACCGCTTACGACCGCAACAGGTGTTTGAATCTTTGATTCATTTACTCCTAAATAATTCCGCGACGACTGACTCTGTACTGCCGCTGACACTGCATGCGGTGTTGGTGATGATATGCTCTCATTGCCCGGTAATGAAACATCTGTTATTGGCACATAATACGCTGAAAACAAAAACAAACCAATTTCAAATTAAGATTAATCACCTTCACTTTTTAAATATGGTAAAAAGTCTAAATCAAAATCTCGGCAAAAAACGAAATACAATTCCTCAATTATAAAAACTGATCGATAAGGTAATATGATCACACTGCTACAATCAAACAAACAATGCATCACATATAAGATAATCAGAGCCATACATGCTGGTTTATTGGTACAGCTCAAGGAGTTTTTTTTTTGCAAAATTGCTTTCCATAATCCATTTCAAAAAAAAACTTACAAGTAGTTGTAACTACATTAGCGAGTGGTACATAACGATGAGTGTCGCCAACAACAGGTACATATTGCGGAGCAGTATATGTCCTCGTAACCGCTGGCATTACCGCTGTGTTACTTAGCGCTGTCTTTGTATTTGATAATCCGGTTCCTAACAAAAGATCTCGAAGCGTCTTTGTTTCCGGTGGACAGGATTGTAAAATAGAATGCGCGATCATTGGGGCGGGCTAAAAAACAGTAATAAGTAAACTAGCTGTTACTAAGAGAACTTTAAAGAATTCTATGTCGACTTGATACCAAAACTTTTTGTAAAAAACGAAACTGTGCTCCTGCGTTTTCTAAATTGGCTTTTAGTGATCAAGAGAAGTTTTCCTGGATCTGCCAATTTCATACTGTAATGTTGTGAAACCTCAATGTTGCTAATTTCACTTTTCATGCCAACTCCAAAATTTGTAGCAAAATCAGTCTTTTGTTTTCTACCATGAATCAACATAAAACCATCAGTGGTAATTCATTTTTAACAACTTAACATTATCAGTTATAAAATTTTCTGCACACTCAACAGGAGGGTAATCAGTATCATTCTAACCTTGATGCGGGCTCCGGAACCTTTTATAGCAAGCTCAAGTCGTTTAGTATCAACGCAATGCGTTGCTTGCGCTACGATGTCGGCATGAAAACCAGTAGTATTTAAGCGCTGTAAATTCATTTCCGGTCGCGGAAGAGGCGATGACAATTGTGCAACGTTTGAAGAAGCAAACGATCGTCGTTTCCCACCTGCCTGCAATGCAAAAAAAGCATATCACAATAAATTCACCAATACATTAAAACTGGAAAATACTAGAAGAGAAAACAATCACTGTAAAGGAATGGTCAATTCAAAGAAGTAAGCAAAATATTAAATCAATCCGGAAACTCACTCGTGGTCTAAGATTTTGCGCACCAATGATGACTTCTTGAGATGGTATAGCTAAAATCTGCCGTTCCAAATGATCCTGCCTTGGTGGATGATTTGCTGTTACAATCAATGCCTGCGCTTGATTCAACATACCGCAACTATTGACAAATTCAAACGTTTGAGGAGGACGATGGATCGTCTGCTCTCCCGCCGCCAACAGCCTCGTTGCCGGAGGTTGCGGTGGCGGGAGATGCGTGTAAAAAACCGGAGATGATTCGCTGGTTTCTGATGACAACGGCATTTGTGATGAAATGCGTACGGAATGATCATGTACCCGTTTCTGCTACAATTTTTTAACAGCGGTGAACAGCGTATTGTTTAAATATAAATAAATTTATAGAAAATAAAGCAATGAAGATGTTAGGACCTCTTCGGTCCTTAAAATAGTCATAGTCTATTATTAAATTATCCGCAGTAACTGTGATATAATCCTGCTAAAAATCTGTTTTAATCTGCTGTGGCCATACCGCGTCCTTCACATTTGCTCTTTTTGTGATCGTACCACATTCTTTATATTTGCTTTTTATGAACTAGTATTTGTATTTAAATCTTAAAATCCACAAGACATTCGCGCAAGATAGATAACAGTAATAAATGTCACTTACTTGATAATTTACAGACGATGCATTTGGTAACGGTGTCACTTTCTCAACTTTCCCAGCAACAGATGCAGTCAACAAAACGGGCTGCAGACCGCAATCACCGACCGACCTTGCATTGACATTCAATGGTGGTCCATTTTGTTGCAAACTTTAATGGCAGAATTCTTATTTCTAATTAACGAAGAATGCGGAAATTTATCAAATAAGGATACTAAATCATGATTATTACTCACTTAACAACTCGCAAGCGATCCGTTTCACGAACACCATTGACTGACATGATATTTTGTCCAATACCCGGAGCTGACCCACTGCTATCTTCACCAAGCACCACCACCTGTTCGCCGGTAGCCCGTGATGATGCACCATCTCGGTCCATCTAAAAACGATCTGTTATGATTAAAACTTTATATTTGCAAGTTTAATATAAATCAGGCATATTAAAAGAGTTAAAATAGTTGAGAGGGAATATTCCATCCATGTAATCTTTACAAATTTTCAAATTAGTTCCTAAATTTTAATTACTTACGCCACTTGGAAGTTTTCGCGTGGAATCAGTACTGGGAATGCCAAAAATCCGTTTCGCATAGAGCTCTTCCTGTCTCCTGTACTCTCGTTCATCTTCATCAGTCCAGTTCCTACGACTCTCATCAGAATCCGATGAATCATTGTCATCCTTAGTGTCATCAACAGCCACCAGTTTACACTGATAACTTCTAAATATTATGGGATATTAATGGCCTATATATCAAAAAATCAACTAATATCAACATCACTACATAGCTTCAATCTCTTTATAATTGAAAGCTACAAACACATTCATAACATTACACTTTTAAATGCAGATAAAAACTTTTGTGAATGAAATTCATCTTATCATCCTTCAACATTTGCAAATGCTCGTCAAACAAGCGCATGCGAAAAAAAAAATTAAGTGCTTGTGCGATAGAAATATGCTAAGGAAAGTAACCAACTTTGTGGTATCAATAACCGAAGAGAATGGTGGATCTGGAGCGGACTGTGACGTAGAAGGTGCAGAAAGCAGAACGCGATCAAATATGATCCTAGAAAATTTTTCTTCATGATTTGATTTCATCAATTTATATCCTATATTAGTCAGTAATTATTTTTTTACAGAGCCTCTCCAGATGATAATAAAACAAAATGATTTGAATAAAAACATTACAATTTTCAAAATGTAAGACTCGCGGTTCATATCTAAAAAAGTGCAAACCTTCCACCTCGCCCCATTCTTCGTCTTGCGTAACCAATACAACGCACACCGTTCGCGGATGGCATGAACGTCCGGTAGAAACGTTCTGCAGGACTAATCCTTGAAACTGAAAGGATCTTTTGAAAAGCAAAGATATGAAAAAGATAAACCAGAATTGGAATCAAAACGGCTGTGTAACCAGACCAAAGGTACGGGAGTATTTGTAATCTCTACCTTGTGGTAGATTCGAGAACAAACTGGACCGATATATGCATCCACGTCGTCTCTTAAATGTATATCGACCATCCAATGCTGCTTCCGCGTTACGTTCTGCATCAACTGTTGAGACCGCGCTTGGAGATGCTCCTGCACTCAAAATGCTGGCAGCAGTTGCTGGCTTATTCCATAGCTGAAATTTCAATAGACTGTTAATTCAATGAATTACGTCACTTACATCAGAATCTTCTAGCTCCGTTAAGTGTGAAATCAAATACAAATTGTTCCTTTACAACAAAGAGGTAACTGTACTAATGCTATATCATTTCTTATGCCAACCACAACTTGGCCTATACAAAACTTTAAAGGATTCAGTAATTTCAAAAACCGAAGCCCGAGCTATCTCCCGATTATACTGATCCTACCTCTGCGTTCCTTCTCAACCATGCCCGACTGACTAGATCTTTATCTGCTTCAGATGTCGAAGTTCTGGAATGTCGTTTCCGCTTCTGACCTTTGATTTTCGTTGGCGACATGCTACTTGGTAATTCATCCTAAAAATTAATGTTATAAATTCCAAAAAAAATGACTGATGAGTATGACGAAATTAAATTCTTCCCATCTTTCATGAACGAATTCCCCGGAAAATTTTCATCGAAACATAATTATTAAACATTCCGCAGCATTTAAAATTCTGCAAAAAATTATATTTGAGCCAAACCCAAGACGCTACCTGCGATTCTTCGTTAGGGCTCATTGGCGTATTTCGTTCCAACTTCACCTTAGACAGTATGTGATTATAAAGGATACAACTGAAATCACATACAGCCCATCGACATTTGCATATTTTGTCATCTAGTCCTATGACAGCCTGTTTGGTGTGTTCCCTAAAATTATTTAAAAATTGGATTTTACAAAATTTTAATCCTATAAAAACTAGTTGGGCTTAACTTTAAAAAATGCAGTTACAACAAATATTTAATGTTTGTTACCTTCGTCTAAGCATATCGAAGAGAATAACAACTCTGCTGAGATCATTGCCAAGTTTCAGTATCTTTTCATACGAATCTTCATCGTTCTTACGATTTTTTCTGGTTTGCATTCGTTCTAAACGTCGCCGGAACGCAACATACGCAATATCCGAACCCGAAGCATCTCGACGTGCATCCGTTTTTACCCGTGGTATTAGTGAGGCAATCTTATGCGATGCTGCTGCATCCTGAAATATATAATCTAATTCCACATACAAATGTTATGTGCTTTTCGCATCACTAATAAAACAAAAACACACAAGTTGTAAGAACAAAATCAGAAAGTAACCTTGCGCTTTTGTAACCAGTAATCATAAACATCATCAACGAGATCTGTATCGAAATCCTTGAGCAATGACCGTGCCTCATTAGGCTGACATATTTGCAAACCACTGCTGGCACCTTCCAGCAATTCCATCATCTTTTCGAAATCACTCGCTGCAGCAAGTCCCCCACGTTCGGCCAGCCATGCCTCATCCTCACTATCGATATCATAATCGGGTTCCTCATTTCCAAGCGATAATGAAGCTGTAAACAATACCAGATAATCCGAACTGTCTAATATGAGAACAAAATAAGGAATCCTTTCACAAGTTCACTTCAAAGCAATAGCCGCAAGTAGATAACATGTTTACCGCAGTCTCATCAACCCACACCGAAACTAATGGAACAGTATTTCATTTTTAAAACAACCGCACTTGCATAATCTTTAGTTCTAACTTAAAGACAAATTAGTAAAGCAGCAGTATTCTTATTTTTCAACATATGCGGTATCTTGAAAAAATTCATTTAAATTGTTAAAAGTCCGAATTTAGTAAAAAAAAGAACGAATGATCAAGCGATAAATAATTCTAAACGCTATAAAAATATTTCCTTCAAAAATTCCGAGCTCAAACCATTATATTCTTATAAGAATAATCCATCGAACCCAGTCAAAAATTTCTGACCAGTTTTTCCACGCTTTTCGAAGAACTAAACTACAAACAAGATAATTCATTTTTTTTATGGCATTATAAGAAGACCTAATGCTAGATTATTTAACCATCAAAAAACATCATTAAAAAAAGTTACGCTATCGCACCATTTCAGTATTTGAAAACTAAAAACCTCTATAAAAGTTTGCAATAAAAAATTTTTATCAACTTATCTCCTATCTGGAAAAACAAAAGTGTAAATTAATAAGATCAAGATAGCTTAACAAGACATTTATAACTGAACACGCGAGGGAAAAAACCACAAGAAATATTTCGTTTCAACCAGTTGCACTATACTAAGCCTACAAAAACGAACAACAATTTGCTCATCTTATCACCGTACATGTAAACATAAATTCAGACATACTTAAAAGCAGCTGCATATACATTTCGCTCAATGCATGAAATCTGAATTAGTCTTAAATTAGCCTACTCGAACTTTTTTTAAGTAAAAACAAGAAATCTTCTACAAATTACAAAACAATTTCATTAACGATAACATTTTTTTTTCGCTAGCATATGGACCATATGGAACTGCGACTTGAAGTAAGTAAAATTTCCTACTGCGGTCAATTCTATATCCAATCCAAAAGCTCGGATGTTATGGAAAAAGAAATATCAGTACGAAAGAAATTACGCTACAGTTCGTAGAAAATATGTTTCCTACTATAAATCAATTCTCGATCAAAACGTAAGTTTATTAAACAAGAATCTTACAAAATATATATAAAAAAAAAGAGCAGAAAGAAATTACTGAGCCCTTTGTTATGTTTGCTCATAAATTTATAACACTGTATCTTGGATGATGATGGAAACAGCATGAATGCAATATCAATGCAGTAATATCAGATAAATCAATGCAGTAATATCAGATAATAATTTTTGACAAGATTTGATAAATTTATAAGATAAAAATGGAAATCATAAAACAAAACCTGAAATATCTTGTCGAAAATTAAACGGACTACGACTGACTATTTACCAATATGATCTTTTTCCCCTTTTTTGTTGTATTAAGAAATTTCTCAAAGGTGAAAAAAATCTAGAATTTTCCCATTTTTTTCCTCAGAGAACGAAATGTTTTCAGTTTTCGCCATCATAAACAGCTCATTACAAATCCTACCACTATAATAGAATTTAAAGCTATCTTCCAAGCTTTCCCTATACTATTTATATTTCCGACAGCAAGCATTGAGCGTGGTATGTGCTATAATAAAACGATAAGTTGACAGTATAGAAGACGGGCCAATACACAGGAGCGATTATGAATACGAGGATGGAAATGGTATAAGGTTGAAGCATTCGTACCTTGTACCTTGATGAGCTGATTGATAGATGGTGCTGGCTGTATCGGATACAGTGAATCATAGTATCCGCTCTCGACAGTGAAAACTTTTGGCGTTGGTATAACATGGTTTTCTACAGCAATACCTGATGTACTGGCCTGCTGCGCAAGGATCGCCTCTTGCAAATGAGACTCCTAGAATAATTCACAACGTCAAAATTCAGAATCAAATTTGACGGAAAGAATTATGGAATTAAGACTTCAAAACAAGTGCAAAAATATGCTGGACTTCGAAACAGAAGGAATTTCAAACTCCGAACAAATAAAGTGTAAAAAGGGCATTGAAATATTTCGAAACTTTTTTCGAAACAAAAATAATTTTCATTCTATGCATAACAGCATATATGACGAAAAACGAAGGATCGACTGTTTTCCTTCGATGGGAATCTGCTGATAAAAGAATAGAGCAATCAAACATTCCAAGCAATAAAATTTCAGCTCAGAGATAACAAAAAAAATTGTATGAACTAAGCCCTAAATGCAATTAAACGTAAATTCCTGAACTAAAATTGCAAATTATGTCAAGAATTTAAACTCAACTTATTCTTCATTAAACCGATAGAATGGATATGAAAAGTTCAAACTCATTGTACATATCAAAGAAAAAAAAGATAAGCCAAGAAAATTTTAGCTGGGAAAAACTAAAATTCTGATCAATATCATCAACTAATGTCTCCCGAAAATTTTTGACGAATCAAGCTTATCATCACCAAACATATCCTTTCACACTATACAGGAACACTTCCTATCCTGATATTTAAATGACTTAAACAGTCGATACAAAATAAAAAAACAAAAACTTTAGCAAATAAAACATTGGTAATCATCAGCTACAGTTACATTATTTCGCTATACAAACTTTCTCGGTGATCAATTGTTTTAAAAAATGTCTTCTCCATCTTTGGAGACGAGCGATACATCTTACCACCTGTTTTTTCCCCAAAAGATGTTGTAGAGAGATAATTAAAGTTCCCTTCATTCAATCTCATTCAGTTACTGTCTTTTAAATTGATTCCATTTCTTCCTAATAACTTTATTATCTAATGATTACACAATGTCCTCTCAGTATGCAAAATATACTACACTGTTTCACGAAATCTTCTATATTCCTCTTCAAAGCTGTAATTATTGCTAATATGAGGTTTTTACAATCGTCCTTGCGTCATTACAGCATTTCAATTACCATCAACATCAGGTGACCATTGACCTCTAAATATAACGATTTGCATGATCGACAACATATCAGTGTATCCCATGTCCACTCCCCTACATCATATCTTTCTTATCTCCTATCATCTATTCTGATTCCATCTACTTTCAAGTTCTAGTAAACATTACAATACACCTCTGTATAAAAGATCAAAACGTTTTAGCTAATCCAATAAGCAAAGAGCGAACAAATAAGAAAATAAAGTAGGAACGAAAATAGCACAACAGAAGCCAATTAATGATAATATTAGTGCTATTTTCTCATGCAAAAACAGTAACCTAATTATACTGTCAACCACTGACGTAAATATTTATCCACATTCTTTCAGTAATAAAAGAAAACCAAAAACTGAATCACAATTAAATAAGAGTCCGAAACTAGAGTTGGATATCTTAATTATATGTTCAAATATAAACATTTAAAAAAAAAGCTCCAAAATACAAAATGAAAACGGTATAATTATAAATTGCTGGACGAGATGAAAAGACTTGACCATAGTGGGTCAAAACTTGGTGTCACTTTTTAAATGTGAATCTTTGGCTAAGCGCTGCAAGTACCATTTTAATGCAAGTATACCTCTCCCATCGTGTGAGAAAAAAGCTCTTAATGAAAAAAATAAATCTGTTATTCAAAAAAAAAAACTAGCATTCGACAAAGTAATAACAAGCAGCATTGCAATGATGTCAAATGACCCAAAATCAAAAAAGCTAAGGTTTCCCTTCCAAATATACAAAATGTTCAAAAAATACATAATTAGATGTAAATCCATCCTTAGAAAAGTTAAATATAAAATAGCTACGAAACTTTTTCTGCTAAATCGCTCAAGCATTAGTATGTAAAAGTTCGGAAATCTTCCAATTAGGAATTCTAATCAAAAATTCAGTAGAGATTAAGAGAACTGTTGGGTGGGTCAAATCTTGAGATATCAATCACTCTTTTCAAAAAACTGCTCTACAAAACTTTTAAAATATTCAAATCTACTCCATCAATCATACTGTATGGCGACCAGATTTCTGTGACGAGGAAAAAAAAAACAAAGGCAACAATCGCACTAATTAATTTTACATTCTGGAGTAGATTAAAAAAGCAGGGAAACAACTTCAACGGATGTGGACTAAGAATTCCTAATTTTTGCTTGACAATAGAAAGGAATGTTTTTTTATTTGTAGCAAGATCACAAAGTTCAAGATTAATTTCAAGAGTACTGCTAACTTTGAAAATAGATTTCAAACAAAATATTCAACATCTAATTTTAGCCGTACCCCGCCCGTTTTCTACTTGCTCTTTCTTGTAGACCAAATTTAATTCCTTGCAAGTCACCTGGACGTATATGAACGAAGTCATAGTTAAATTTAAAAATAGGATATCTTTAAATAACAATATACATAAATTTCCAGGACTCAAATATTTACCATAAAATTCAAGAATTTCTCTTTTTATTCCATGACATGTCTGTGTTCATTCAGTCGTTGAGGTGAAATATCATATAGCGATAATTTAATGTACGCATGGTCGGATTCCCTCAAAAAGCCTGCTAGTAATAGTCATCAAACTACTATTTAATCTATTCGCATCACTAACTCTGGCAAAATGCTTGGGATCCAAACTATTCTGTCTAATCTAATCCGTGGTGACAATCTATCATAGAAAGCCCTCATAAACATTAATCATCATAAATATAAATCTGCTATAAATTCCAAAATAAAAAAAAATAAAAATTAAATTAACAACTTTTATATTTAATGAGTTACTTAATCTAACAAGCTAGACTGTGATATGCAAGATATCACATGAACAGTGATGGCGCGAATGGATTAAAATTAAGAAAAAAAAAAAGATTAAAATTACTCCCTATGTCTTTCAAAATGAATCAGATGACTTATATTCCCCCGTTAAAGTGTCCTGAAGATCTTTAAATCGTTTTCAATGATGATGACAAGTTCCCAATACCTAATTAATGGAATTACCGAATGGTAATAAATATGACAAATGATGGCATGGCAAAAGAAAAAAAAAAATTTGGAAATTTCTCATGCTACCGAACAGGTTGCTGTCTATGAGCAATCATTAGATAATCATGTAAGCAATAATGCTAGAGAGTAAAATGGTGATAAATTGCTGAAAGACAGAATGTTGCAAAATGTGGTTAAAAAAATGTGCTGCAGTAATGAGAGCTGTAAAGGGACAACTAATAGAGAAATGGAGAGGTGATGGATACGTACTGAATTATCTATACGTTTGCAATTACTAAGCTAACAAAACACATTAGAAAATAGTAGTGAAATGATAGAAAATCAGACAAATTCTTTGAAGCAATAAAAGCAGCATGGAAGTGTTTGATGTGGGAGAGGAAGAGGGCACCTACATTTTCTTCATCTTTTTCCATACCCGTTGGCATTTGTGCCACTGCCCGATTGATCGGTGTACATTCAGCCAGATCGGGTAATTCATCAGCGCAATATACAGGCATTGATTTTGTTGCATCCAAATTTCTTGCCCGAAATGACAGCTTACTTGTCGTTGCCATTATTGCAATGTTATATCTATTAATGCTGCTTCTTCTTCTTGCTTCTTTTCTTCTAGCCTGTTTAATCCAAATCCAAAAAAGGACTAGTACTAGTACTAATTTGTGTGCTGCTGCTGCTCGTAGTAATATAATAATAGCGGTAGCGAAATATAACGCGACCAATACCGCCGTTAAATACAGTTGCCGCTGCTTTCTTATGCAATAAATTCAAACAAACTTTCTCGGCGGCTTCTAACCGTGTATCGGGTGGGTAGCAACAGCAGCAGCTGCTGCTATTACTACACCTTCAGGCACCGTTCAACCTATTATTATAACGAACTGAAATCAAAAATGATATCATTCCTGGTTCTCCCGATGAGAGAAATGTAACAAAATAATAGCGTGAATTTAGAAAGCGTAACATTGAACCAGCAGTCCTCATTTAGTTCCAATAATGTAGCTCTCTCATATAAGTAGCACGTATCTCTGATACGTGATTCATTCACCGCGAAAAGGCGGGGACTAAGGGTTTCTCCAAAAACTTTCCATTTTTACTCCATTCTTTTTTCTCTCTTAGGATCTCAAATTCAATGTGGTAAGAAATACGACTACTACGACGACCATAACCAAAACGCTCAATACTTGATGATATTGTCCGGCTCCCTGCTGCAACGTGCTGCAGCATGCGTGTATGTATGTATGTACGTATGTATGTATATACGTATGTATGTATGTGTGTGTGCATGTATGTATGTATGTATGTATGTGTATGTGTATGTATGTGAGTATGTAAAAGTATGACCGTAGAGAGTGTGTTATATTGTTACTGGTGATATTGTCCAGGGAAGGTAGGCGTAGCCTCTCTCTAAGAGATGTAATCCATTGAATGTACAATCACACATAGGGAAGGCAAGGCAACATATATATACACACCTCCCATTTCTTTCTATTTCATCCAAAGGGTTGGTCTCAATTCTTCAATCGATCAAAGCGAAATTCCATAACAAATGAGGAGTGCACAGGTGGGTATACAAGAGAAAAGATAATGCAGTGAATGGAGAAAATAGTGTTGTTATATGAATCGCTAAAAGAATATAGAAAGAGACGATAAGAGAAAGAAATGCCTTTGTGTGTGTGTGTGTGAGTGTATGTTCCTTAATAGGACTGAACGAGCGAGCGAGCGAGTGAGTGAGCAAAGCAACCCTTAACCTTTTCTACCTTCCCATTCACGAAGGAAGAGCGGGGGACCGTCCCTCATATAGTCTTCTCCCCCGCCTCCATCCCTCCCGCGGGGGGGAAAAAGCTTTGCTGCAACCTTTGCTACCACAACGGACAACTACCGACACACACCCTCCCAACCGCCTCCACTACACAACAAATGATACGATGACGATGAGGGCAGCCATGACTCATCCACGTGCATATACACACACACACACACACACACATAGACAGACAGACAGACGGACAGACACACACACATACACATACAACTATCTCTTGCCGTTATGAGTACTTTGTAAGGGACCATATAATAGCAGAAAAATTATCAATTGAATTATTAATGAAACAATTTATACTAATATATTGTAATGAGAAAGTGTAATTGTAAAGTGGAATGTAAAAGTGGGACATTATGTCGTCGTTGTCGTCTTTTGGAAGGACATTTATGATGATGATGCCAAACAGATGCCAATCACACAGCAACTTCACACAGGGACCGTATAATGATGTAAGAGAATTTGTGATCGTTTCTTTGAGTATGAAAAAATCTCAAAATTCATTCTTCTCAACAATTTTTATTTTTGTCGCTTCTATTTTTTGTAAAATATTGTAAAATAAGAAAGAAATTGCATTATACAAATGCACATATATACATATATGTATTGTATATACATGCTTTTTGCTGCTTGAATACTGGCTATAATGTTGCTTGACATCGTTACCTTACTTCGAGCATCAAAATTCTATCGTAAACTTCTTGTGTGACATATCCATGGTTAGCCAATATTCTCTAACATTTACACCAGGAATTGTTGTGTTGAATTGAGTATATATATACATAATATAGATAAAAATATATGATATACATTATATATATAATATAATATAATCTATATATATATATATATATAATTTCGACGAGAATTCTTTGATTGATTAAATTCAGTTACTGAACTTCGCATCAAACTTCGCATCAACTTCGCATAAACTTCGCAATCCTACAGTTATTTAACAAAATTTATATATATATATATGCAACTTGTTGGCTCACCGTCACGCACAACGACAACGGTCGTGGGCGACCTCACATTAAACCCTTTGTTTTGGCACATGTTTCCCAAGTATGAAGGATATAACATAACTCCCATACTAGAATTCATGTGCATGGACTCGTACCATGACATTTCTACCACAAACATATAATACCATTTTCTAATTTAAATTTTCTTATGGCAAATACACACACACACACACACACACACACACACACACACACACATATATATATATACATAAGGAAAAAAAAGATTCGAATACTCTCCAATTTTATAAACAAACTGTAAGAATTAAGGCATAACAGGAATAATGAAAAAATTTCAATCTCCATTTTTGGTATTTTTTAATTGAAGTAACAGAAAATACTGTAAAAATCAAACTTCTTGAATTTGCATATTACAAACCTAGGGGGAAGCTATAAGATATCGTTCTGAATTATTAACATAAGAAATTTTTAAAATACTTTGCAATCAAATAATTGTTGCACAATGAAAATATATGTTTAGACTTAAATTACAGTTCTACAAATAAGATTAGGAAAAAAAGACATACAATGAAAAATGCTTGTAATAAATTTAGCCCTTAGCAACTAATCTAATATCAATGTATAAATATCAAATCTAAAATATTATCCACTAAATCAGAAACTTCGCAACTTTCAGCAATTTTTGGCGAGATTGATTAAATTTAATTACTGAAACTTCGCAATCCTACAGTGATTTAACAAAATAATTTATCGAATACATTGCACTTAGTGATAAATTATATGTTATAACTACTGTATTTTCACAAAGGTAATTTGTAACAATTACAAAAAAAAAAAAAAAAAACAGTAAATCCTCTGTTTATATTTTAACAAACTACGCTTCTGATAAATTTGTCCATTTCAAGAGAGTATTATCAGTTCTATTTAAAATAAGTTTATTTACTAGAAATAAAGTATGAACAGAAATGATGTATTGAAACAGTTCCAGAAGATATTAGTTCAAGCACAATTTAAAAATATTTAGATTTTTTCAAATCACATTCCCATAAGGACTTGTTATTATCAATTCTATTTACAATTAAGGAAAAAAACTTACTTGTTATTCCCATGAAAGACTTATATATGTTGCTAACATAAGTTCATAATTCGCGAATGCCATCAGAAGAATGGAAATTTCGTGAAGGAACATCCATAAGGAATTTAAATCGATTATTCAGTAATTACACAGCATATAATTAATGAAAGAATCCAATAGTTTTTTGTACTGATGGTAGGAATAATGAAATAAATAACATGAAATGTAATAAACGTTCTGCACCATATTTAGTTCCATTCTATCAGTCAAGCTGATTGTAGCAGAACGAATAGACGGTAACTAGAAATGCAGCTATTTAGGTGTAACGATCTGAAATTCAAAAATGTCAGTACAAACGAAAATCCACAAATTATTTTAAGATTATTTATATCTGGTGATCGTTAAATCGCTTTAAGAAAATTGTAAAGAGTTTTTCGACTTTATACAGTATCAAACCGATTAACTGATTAACAGTTCAAAACACTGAAAAAAACTGAATAACAGTTCAAAACATTGAAAAGAACTGAATAACAGTTCAAAACACTGAAACACTAATTCTTATCAGAATTCGCTTATGTCAATTAAATGTAGCTCTCATGCAATAACACAATCAAATGACGATATTTTTGAGTTAACTATTCCAATAAACAAAAAAACCAATTCTAAAAAAAAAAAAATTCATTTACTTTACGGATGAAATGAAAATGATTATTGCCTACCATACAACGATAACAATTTTTCTTCTGCGCAAAAAAATTCTAAAAAAATTCATTTCCTTTACGGATGAGATGAAATCAATTATCATTTACCATATAGTATGATATGATATATCTGTCTACTAAAATAGTAAAATAGATAAAAAATAAATACTAAAATATATAATGCAGTTATCTACTAAAAATTATGCAAACGTTAATTTCCTCCTAATATTATTAAATAAGTAAAGCGTAAGAAAATCTGATAGAAAATAAAAATAAATGAGCACAAATAAACAGGTTTCACTTTACAAAATCAGCATAAATGGTTCTGTTACTGTAACTACAGTATACCTGACCAACGAAATGCACCCTGCAAATTTTAAAATAGCGCGGTTATCCAAATCATAGCAAGTTTACAAATATTTCAAAAAACCTGTAACTGCAAGAACATGCAGAATCTTTTGAAGCTTCTAAAGCAACAAGATTCTTGCAAAGTAAAAATATTACTTCGGTACAGTATTAAGACATTAATCAGTGGTTCCGTTTGTTAACTTCGTAAAATGTCACCAAAGTACAAATTACGAGCAGAGCATGTGAAAATAGTTAGAGAATTTAGGAGAGGCAATTTTTTGCAACTATCATAACCAGTTGATGAAAAAAAAAAACAGAGCTAGAAGTTTTGATTACAAACTTTAGCGATGAAATTTCTTAAATTTTTTCTTAATTTAACTCAGTACTTTGAGACTATCACTTCAGTACTATCACTTTGAGCACAGTAATTAAATTCAACGATAAAATTACCCATAGCCATATTAGACAAAATGTTTTACTCCAATAACATCACTTTGATGTGAGTGAAGCCAACTCATCATAAATTTAATCGTATACTTTCGTATCTGCCTTCAATCATGGAATTTATTCTTTCCGAAACTCAGAGTGATCTTTTCGAGTTTCGGAAACTATTTACTTGATTTACAGTGGCTAACGATTTTTCATCCAATCTCGAAATAAAATTCTGAAAAAAAAATTAAAAAATTTCATCGCAAACAAACATTCGAAGTACGTCAACTTAACTTCAATCCAATCAATAATAATATGTCAATGTGACCAAAAGTCATTGGACATTTTGTCAGTGTTTGAGGATCAGATGATATTGAGGATATCATTAATTTCTACAAACTAAATCGACCACCTTTACTAGATCTGATTAATGGATAATTACCAGATAAACATGTTATTTGTATAGCTAAATGATGGTGACAAAAACTTATAAATGTGATCTATAAGTCATAGTTAATTTAACCCATTACCCATTGATCTGAATACAAAAACTGTTGTCTAGGAAATTTGAAATATTTGTACGAAATATACACCGGAATTAATAATAACAATGCGAGAAATCGTTTCGCGTTATCCGGTATGAACAATAAAATGAATGGGAATAATAAGAACTGATGTACCTATCGTCAACAATAATCAAAGCGATATACCCATACAGATCATCACCCACCCATCCACCTATTACCATTGTTAACCCAATCTTTTTGCATTGATTTCAATCGGATCAGTAGATCGGTTGTCGGTCGGTCGGTCGATCGTTCGATCCAGCAGTCAGTCGACCGATTGGTCGTCGTTTCCGTTGGTTGCACTCCTTTTTCTGTTGCTTTCCTCCTGAGCATTGCGCCATACTTACATACTCATACACATACAGATGCAAAACATACATACACGCTCACATACAAACAAGCGCAACACATACACACGCGGACTTAGGAAACACACACACACACACATACATATACATACACACACATACACACACACACGCCTATACACTATAGTATTGTATATGTATATATACGTGTGTGTATATGTGTGTGTATATCTATTTTAATATCTCAAAAGAACAGATAGACAGACGGACAGACAGAGAAACACTCATAGGTACACCTCCATCCATAGCACGCTTCAAGAGGAGCAGTTTTAGATCGCAACTTGACTGAATGTTTTGCGTCGAATTTTTAGCAATAATACAAAATACGTGAGAGATTTAATGATAGCTCATTTTGATTTACGTGTAAAAGGACACGGAAAAACGTAACAATGCAATGATCAAATTATTTTTTAATTCGAAAATATTAACGGAAAGTAAAAACAGTAAAATTAGTCTACAAAATAATTAATAAGCTATAGCATATTAATCATAAGCTATGATCATCACTTTTGATTGCAACTTATGCTATAATTTTTACAATTAATTCATCATTCAGCTCATTCTAGCTAATCTGAAGATTTTGTTAAATGATCCATAAAGAATCCTGATCGACATACATTGGATGTAACCGGATTGTGTTGCATACATTTATTATCGTTTTATAAGCTTCACATACAGTTTTCCTTTTTTTTAAGATTACGAATTTCCGGTATTATCGCTGATAGATCAATAATAGATCATTGTTATCTATGATTTAAAAATAAAATTTAATCTATTGAAAACATTCTATTGCGAATACAATTTGTAAAATATTCTTAAGTAGAATAATTTCCCATTAATACAATGATAATTTTTGCAAAGAAAATAATTTCCGAGAAAAAATAAAAATGTAAACTTACAAACTGGAATCCATTCACCAAGCATTTATTGTCAACATTAAACAAAATTACTAATCATTAAAACTGAATCGATAGTTGAAGAAGGAAAGGGGCGTGTTTTATAGAGAGAAGCCAATCCTATGAGATTATAAAATTTTCATAGCGATACATTCGATTTATATGATGTAGCCGTGTTTAAAGAAGTCATTTACACATATTGGTTGCTATTTGGCGGTATTACTGTCATCTTTGTATGCTATATTTGTCAATTGAATTGGTATATTTATCATTAATAACATTTGAACTTAAAATTTTATCAATTTTTACAAACATTACAAAAATACGTACAACTAATTATGGAAAGAAATTTGACGAATAAATTGCACAATTATATATTTGAAGGAAAGATTACATCATAATGTTATGCTTATTGTTATAGAGAAATGGAAGGAAAAGAAAGCAATGATGAAGATGAGGAATTAATTAATGAGGAAGATATTGTACATATTATTCCACTGTATGATACAACCAATGACATCTCAAAAGTATCCGATATGGTATCTGATGATATTTCAAGTATCGAAGGTATCAATAAATTGGCGTGTTGTTTCATTTTAGAAAGAATTCATTTGTATTAATGCTTCAATTAGGTAGTATCTATTTCGACATTTATTAAACAGTCTTTTTTTCATTTCATAAGTTTATTTTTACACTTTATTAATGTAGGATAAAGTAAATTTTGAAAAAAAAGATATGACTGTTTCTCATTTTAGTTAGTTTTCTGCAAAATAACTAAGGAAAACTAAAGATAAATTTAGATGATGATATGGAATTAGCTGAGAGTACTGATATTGAAATGGACCGTAATGAAGACTTCCCGAATTCGATAACAGAAGCTGATAATATAATTTTGGCGTGCAAAGATGAAGCTTTCGTTGTTTTATGTTATCAAGATCAATGGCTTGTTGTTGGTGGAAAAGATGATCAGGCAGTTTTGTATAGTCTGCCAAGTAAATCTATATTAATTAATGAGTCATTTAGATCTTGAGCTGTTTTCAATTGCATATCGCTTTTTTCTTTTGTTTTCTGTTGAATAGACTTTTCATATTAATGAAGAACAAACTCTTAACGTTTATGAATAAATAAGTGATCGGTTGCTTAAATTTTTTTTGTTTGTTTATTTTCTAAGCTTTAAAAAGATATTGGTGAAATTAGATCTAGATTATCACTGTATGTCAGATGTAATTTGTTGTCCTTATGAAACGTTGTTTCATACATATACTCCTTTCTAATTGATGCAGGCTTTATTTTCAAGGTTTGGAACTGGTCATGAGGATTGATGAACACAGAGATAGTGTAATATGTGCACAGTTTAATATGAAAGGGCATCTGTTAGCTACTGGCGACATGAGTGGCTTGATTGTAGTAAGCAGTACCACGAATTTAAGGCGATGTTTCTCGGTAAGCGTTAAGGAGTGATTTCCTGTGTTTCTTAAAGTTGTGTAGTTTGGAGATAGGTACTAATTGCTTCGTATTGTTTAAGCGGTTTAATATTAAAAAGTTTCAAAACCCCTTATATCGATTTTCTTATGCAAGATTTTTGATCTGATTTGAAAATAATGAACCATAAGTAAATTCTGTCCTTTTGAGCCAAGATGCGCAAGTAAAACTTTGTGCTTGAAGCAGAAAATTCTTTGTTTTTTAATTACGTAATCGCTTGTTTGCTAGGATCTTAGTGAGCTTTTTAAAAATAGCATCAGCATTTAATTTAAAGATTGATGATTGTGAGGAGTTATCATGGATACAGTGGCATTCAACTGCAGATGTTTTGCTTGCCGGTGGTAAAAATGGCATTTGGATGTGGCTTATTACGATCGACAGCGTTCGACAAACGAAGGTTTTTGTTATTTTTTTTCTTACAGCACTTTTCATTTAGTTGCTTTGGTTTGTGCTTTTTAATCTTCATGTTATCATTTCAGTACTCAAATGGCAGTTTACTTTTTTTGAAGAATCGTAATTATCGACTGATTACCTGTATTTGAAAATGCAGGTATATATGTGTGATTCACCCACAACATCCATCGATGGTAAATTGCTAAATGATGGGAAGCGACTTCTTTCATGTTATGAGGATGGTTCTGTAAGACTGTGGTCTCTGAAAGATCAAAAATCGGTCAGTATCATGACGGGAGCTAAAAGTGCTACATGCTTAGATGTTCATCACAGTTTACCTGTGGCAATTATTGGAGATCTTATGGCGCGTTGTTATTGTGTGAATACAGAAACTGCCAAAATATTAAGGATATTTACGGTGGTTGAAAATGCTACGGTAAAAATTCAAATTAATTTTTAATAGTGTATTTTTATTCTGAGGGCATTCATTTTCAACATAATAGGTGTGTTAAATTGTAAATGGATTGTACTATTGATGTTTAGGCTTCCGAGGCGACAATCGAATGCGTGCGATTTTGTCCAGGAAAGGAACCGTGGTTTCTCACTGGTACTAATTCTGGACGTCTGGCAATTTATGATTTTAGTGCCAACGCTTTACGCCATATTCTAAAAGATGATGCCGATCCAGTAGTTACCTGTCTGTGGTATATAACAGATTCGAATGAGATGTACATTATTGGTGCTTGTTATAGTGGTATGATAAAGATATGGGATAGTCGAAGTGGTTCACCTGTTTTAGTAGGTTTTCTTTTTATTGCTGTTTAGTTTTCTATACACAGCTCGTTTAATTTATTATTCATCCCCTATTAGATTTCTAATTGAAATCTCACGTGTACAAATTTTCTGTTTTGATCGTAACTGGTGCAGCTAATTACTGCCTGCTCTACTATAAGTTATTAGCCATCTGCTCACATTTCTTCCATGGACTGTAATTTTTCATGTTCGAATATAAAATTTCATATTTGAAAGTAAAGCATCACACTGTAATTTATTCATCTCTGTGGTGATAACACCGCTGATAGCTTGTCAACCAGAAATTTGAAATATGTAAAGCGTTTTTTTTTTTATTTTGAGAAACCTATATACTTGGGTACAATTTTTAATGTTTTGATTTTTTTCTGAAAAATGAGTGTCAGCGATCTTTTGCAGGTAGTGCTGTCACAAAGTGTTGCTATGGAAGGTTCTCATTTGCTCTCAATGAATTTTTCCGTGAAAGGACCTATTTTATATGCATCATATAGTTCTGGACAAATTTGCAAATTTTCTTCTGTGAACCGATAAAATCAACCCATCATTTTGGAATTCTGCTCTTTTAATACCGATCGAGATTCGGGAAGTCCGAGAGTTTTCATCAGTTGTTTTTAACGCATAAAACAGAATAGTCCATATATTTCTTACTTCTTGATCTCAAATGTGATTTGGTTTACAGTTGAGGACTTGAGAAATAGCGAAGTTGCTTTTTTCATTTGTTATTGTTTTTGTTATTATTATGTTATATTTATATAATGAATAAAACTTTCGAAAGTTTGCGAAACTTTTATAT
Organism: Mansonella ozzardi; assembly: GCA_029876185.1. Classification (NCBI taxonomy): domain Eukaryota; kingdom Metazoa; phylum Nematoda; class Chromadorea; order Rhabditida; family Onchocercidae; genus Mansonella; species Mansonella ozzardi. The sequence continues at coordinate 37,467 of JARVGP010000095.1, forward strand.
TTGATGTTAGGGAGTCGTTGCATATATTCATGCAAATTTTCGAAAATTATCATAGAAGATGTTGTTACGAGAAGGGAGAATAGTATGGTCCTATATATTGTCGTTTGTCACTGTTTTCTATTTTCTTTTCGAGTCACGCGGCCTGTTTGTCATTGAATTCATGTGTGTGTTTCATAATTTACGCACATTTGTGTTTTGAAAGCGACTTGAATGTCAAGTTTCAGATGTCTTACCAACTCTATAGGTCGACAACATTGGGTATAGCGCTTCGGAGCACCTTGGATGAATTTGTCGAAGTTAATTTTTATTTTTCTCTACTGCCTTTCATTTTTCACACTCAAAAAATGATCTTGTTTATGTTTTGAGGTGATTATCATATATCAGATATGATTGCAGGATGGCACAATAACACCTTCCTTAGCTCAAACGGTACTGACAACTTTTGACAAGTGCATCAATAGGGCATTATCTCAGCGAGTTAAAAACAAGGTTAATTTCAAGGTAGGTGAGTTTTTAAATTTCAATTCTATTAGTTTCCTTGAATCTTGAAAAAAAACCAAAACTTGTTTTGGTTTTTCGAAACATACTTTTTAGGTGGAACGGGAACAGTATTCTGCTGGTTTGTCGCAAATGCTTGAAGTTATGGATTTTATATTGATTTTCTGATTTTTTTGAGGTTCTTTGATCTTAACAAAACGGAAGTATATATTTAATCATGGTTTTGAGACATTCAATTTCCTAGAAAATGAAAAGGTGTACTATGGGAGATAATGAAAAAATATGGAAGTCTCCAGAAGGTTCTTTTACATCCATTTTATGACTTTTATTTCAGGCTGATAAATTGAAAGCATACCGATTTTGTGACAATGTCTGGACATTTGTAATGGAAAATGTTGAATTCCGTGATGTAACACAGCCAGTAGATGGTGTTGTTGATCGCGTGAAAATAGTAGCATGTGATGCAAGTGCAGCAAAATCAGTTAACACGTAAAGCATGTAGAGGGATATTTATATTATACTGATTTGTTTGATTATTGTATTAACTGTTATATTAATAGCTGATACAGTCAGAAAGAAATTCTTCGACTAAAGTATTTATGTAAAAGCAGTTAAATATAAATGAAAGGAAAGGAAAATTTCCAATAAGCCGCTTGTAAGAATTTCTTGAATTCAATCATTAATGTAATTTTTACTTCATACCACCGCTTTGATATTGATTCATTTATCGAACTGTACTATTGGATAGAAGTGATGCGACAATAAAGCCGTCTGAATAAAATTAATTTCACACTGATCTGAAATATTTCGACATTTTAGAGAAATGTGTTGTGAGTTTTGTTGTTTTTTGGAAGCTATAATTGTTTTTGGAAAAATTCCTATGAGTGATTTTCTGTTAAACTTGCATGCTGAGTTGTGCTGTAGAGATACTTGTACATATTCAGTTGCATTTTCCGATTGGCAGTTGCATTTTTTTCCAATTTTTTTGGACTTTTGATGAGGACTTTGTAGTTATATGTTTCAAATATATTAAAATTTCTTCCACATCATTTATTGTGTTGTTGCCAATTGTTTCTGTTCAACATTGATTTTGTATTAAGGTATGCCAATTATTGTTTTAAATGAATAGCAGTTTCGAGAAGCATGAAAAGCTTAAACAGTGATTAGGAGAAAAAAGTTCATTGAAGAGGACCATATTAGACTGAGCGGTCGTATTCAGTTTAGTTATAATGGATATGATTTAAAATATCAGGTTTAGGTAGAGAGTTAAAGTTTATTACTGGCAAAACACTCATCGGAGCTGATTTTTGTTTTTTTGTAGATCACGGAAGTTTTTCGAGTAGCGATTTTCTTGATATATTAATCTGATGTCTAAGGTTAGTTACGTCCTCATAGCGATACTTTGTTCTACTTAATAATTCTGTCCGCTTGTATCTGCTCAATTACTGCATTTTTGTGATACATTATCATCTAAATTGGAACTGTACAAATTTTACTCAATAGTCAAAGTGTTGAATGAAATTATGAATTTTAATTTAACATTTGGTTTTATCTGAACGCCATTTTACAATCTAAATTCACTTGATACATTTTTTCCAAATAAAAAATCACATTAACAAGCATCTTAAATAGTAAGATTGTTTTGAAAAAAAAATTTTATTTGAGTAATGTGTGGACTTAACTGCATCTCTTGCAATGTCTAAACAGTTAAAATCAGATTCATTTCTAATGATAAGAGTTGAAATTTTGAATATCTCTTCTGTTACTCGCTAAAGTTAAAATTATGCTATATTTGGCAATGGTAGATAGATATAATAACCATTAAATATTCAATTTGATGAAAGATTTACATATTTCTAACGGCCTCAGTGTCCAATAGAGGACACTTTATTATTATAGTAACGTCATTGCAATTACAGTTGCCATTAGATAAGCAATTTCTAGGCAAAAATTATTGAAAGAAGATTAAAATTTGCAAATATCTCCTAAATTCAATTTAACCAGTTAATTACTTATATATGCAAAATTTGCCGGAGCAAGCAAATATAGAATTTCTGGAATTCGAAATTATTTCTCATTTGCGCTCATCTCAGTGCTTTACAATCAGGCATTTCTTTTTGCCTGCATAAATTATCTTTTGTATTATGATATTATTTATTGATTGCAAATACTTAATTGTACTGATGAACATATCAATCATATATTCCCCATTATCTTCACTAAGTTTTATGTTCATATTCTTGTTATACCATATTCAAATTGTACTCTTTTACTCGAAATTTGCTGTCATATCCTCTCGATAAAATTTTGGCAAACCTATTGAAACATAACTTTTAAGCAAAATCCACTAATATTTTTAGCATTTTAATAAAAGTAAATTTAAATTTTAAGTATTTTCATCCTTCTATTTTTTTTTTTTTTTTGTTTTTGCAAGTCAAAAATTAATCCAATCTAATAGAAAAGTTATTCATGCTGAGAATATAAGTAGCTAAATAGTGTTTCAGTTTTTTCATGGTAATTACATATTGTAATATTGCTTCACTATTATGAAGAGATATAAATTAATAAAGAAATTAGTAATGATCATTTTTATCATTTTCGATAATTCCGTTTAAAATTCATTAATTGGCTATAATATTGCATTTGATTGTTAAATGAAGAAAAATTTTGAATTACAAATAGAAGTTGAATGGATAGATCAAAATATGAAAACTGAAACTAATCTTATAATTATCGTACTTGATTCCATGATAATTACTTATGATTTGATTTGGCTGAAGCATCAAATAAAACTATAAAATAATTTGGCAAATTTTAATTGATATTTTAACTATGATTCAATTAAAACTTTTACCAAGCAATTTCATAACAAAAATGATTTCCAGGAAAAAATGAAACTTGATGAATAATTTGAAGGTATTCCTAAAACTTTAAATATAAAGATTTATAAAATTAATGCATCTCTTTCATTAAATAATAACAGTAATACGCGATTTCCAATGAAGATAATTTTCATTTGAGCGATTTCATTAAAGGTTAATAAAATTCAGTGCTTCGAGGCTATTCAATTCTGTCAAAGCAAAGACATTTGGGTAACAGTCTTCAAGAGTTCACCATTGGCGGTGAAATTTGGTGAAATTTTTAGCTATGACCAATACAATAACATGAAAAACACGTAACAAACACGTTATGCAGCAGCTGTAAGCAGTAGTAATGATAGTTGTGGAACAATGATAGTAGTGCGATTTTGCAAGTGGTTTTCATTTGAAGTGCTTTCGCAAACGATTTTCAAATTGATGCATTTTCGGAACGTATTTTTCATTTTGATGCGACTTCGTAAAAGATTTCCATTTGATCCGATTTCGCAAATGACGATTTTCATTTGAAGCGATTCCGCCGCAAATGGTAATTTTCGTTTGATGTGATTTGGCAAACGATTATTTTCAATTTGAATTGTTTTCATTTGATGCAATTTCTTTCCCATATCATTTGATAATTAACCAAACGCACCCATGATATTTGATGGATGATATGTTTGGAAGGAAGCGAGAAAAATATGCTTGATAACAGTGATTTTGTTGTTAACAAATGCTAGTTGTATTGGATTCTTCGTTGTCTTTTTTGACTGTGAAAAGCAATTAAATTTTGGATTGAAATTTCTAGAATTTTTCTTCTCTTTCGTTTTATTCTTTTTTATAAAGATTGTAATTTTTTTTCTAGTTTAATGATTATGATTATGAATAGTTAATTTATTAATTATGATTTCCAGCATTAGCAGTACAGCAGAAAAATGCCTTTTTAAGTGCTATTGAATTTCGTTCAATAAAATTCATACTGATAGAAAATGGAATTAAATTAGCGCATGATACATATATGTTCATCGCTAATTTGAACAATTTCAAATTCCTCAAAAGCAGTCATTGAACTTAAATTTCCTTGGCAACTGTGTGACGTGTTTTACAGGATCAATTTTAATTGATGTTTAAAAATAACTTAAGAACGGAATATTTGGGAAGTTTTTCAAATTTAGTGATGAAGTTGCTGTTTTTAAAAAGATTTCAATTGTTTTGCCATCGTTTACTGCTAATAAAATCTATTTTTAAGTTAATTTCTCATGCTTGTAAAAATTATAACACAACTTGAAATTATTGATTTTTTCGGTGAAATTACTGAAAAAGTACCTTTCTTCGAACAGATTTTCCATTTATAATTTATTCATTTGTCCGTAGATAAATTAAAAATTGATTAATAGTCGGCCTTTTTTTATCTTCTGCATAGTTGAAAGGTAAATGATAAGAAGTTTTCCTCTCAAGTTTTTCTTATGCAAAATGATATATGCAAATATTGCCTCATTATGTTTGCTAAAGCAAAATCATTCTAATATGAAGTAAAATTAGCATTTAGTAAGTACAAATTATATTCGTCATCATTTGGCTCATTAAGTATTTCTGTTTCATTTGAAATATAGGTATGTATATGCGATGTGTACTTAAAGTTGTGAACTTTTTATAATTAAATTTTTCCACACAACAAAACTGTCACAAATGAATAAATCATTTGAAATGAGAACTTTTTAGCAGGTATATTATTATTATTAGAAATTCTTAACAATGATTTCACTCAACTGCTTCCTTTTTTTGACAATTTTCAATTCTTTTTTGATGGAATTTGATGAGTGTTTTCTCTTAGAAATAATGCTATGATAATGGATAGGTATGCATTCGTCGTCACTTCATTGCATAATTTCTTTCATATCACAATATTTCATATGATATTTCAAATCGCTTTCCAAATATCGTTTCTTTTTTTTACTGAAATAAACGCTATTGTACACAAAAAGTTTTTTTCACTTTACTTTCTTTTACTTTTTTGAATTTCTCTTTTAAGTTTTTGAAAAACGTAAAAGAAGTTTTCCAGTTATTAATTTCTTCAAAAAAAAAGGAAGAATTGGGCCTAATTTATCTTTAAATTAAATTAAATTAATTGGTCATTTTTTTCAATGGGATTAAAAACATATACTAATGTTTAGATTTACATTTTTTTTCTTCTATTGTATAATAGTTAATTTGCATTTTTCAATTGATAAATTCTGTTTAATTAAATGCTGAATTTAATCATTTTTAAATATTTTTTTTTTCTTTTAAAACATTCTATCATTTCATCTCTGAAGGATAGGCTTTCTGTTTTTAGGTAGCAAAAACAAAATGGTCAGAAGAAATTTTTTTTTTGAAAATTTTTTAAAATCCTTGCAATTTGGAAATTAGTTTTTTTAAGATTCCAACATTTCTGTTCATTATCAGAGGCGAAATTATTGATATCAGTCTTTTATATTAATTCAATTCTACGAATCATGATTAAACTATATATCAATCTGTACAACTTGATATGTTTTAATTTTTTTTTTTTGAATTTGTCGTAATTTGCGCTTTTTACTTCAACAATGTTGAATGTTCCATTGTCATTTTTTTCGCTTCAATATCATTTACCGACTAATAATTACTAAATAAAGTAGTTCCAATTCTAACGTTCATAAAAGTATATTTACGAAATCAATTTTGATTAAATTTAAATTTAAATTATGCCCAAATTTTTAAAGTAAATTTGAAATTAACATCTGTGAAGGTATTTTTTTATAAAAGGTTATAATTTTTGATTAATTTTGCAAATATAAAATTCATCATTGAATTATCATTGAATGATAATTTTGCTTTTGTGATGAATTTTGCAGCAAATTTTCATTTGTTATTTTACTTTTTTTTTTTTTTTATAACTTATGATTTTGCGGCATATTGCTTCGTAAGTAATAGACGTAGAGGTTGAATGAATTCAGAGGATTAATTATCTGACATCAATTTTTAGCTACATCACTTAACATTATTCCTAGACCAACATCACTATTTTTAGGCTATTAATGTGCTGTTTGAGATGCCATTGGCCAAATTTTATGGTCTAAAATGAGCATTTTTCTCAGTGAAGGGAACTTCAAAAAAGAAAGATTTGTCATTTTTGGTTAAAATTGCTGCCTATTATATAGATGAATATGATGTTATGAAAATTGATATTAAGAATATTTTATTGTTTGTTATCGCTTTATTTCATAGGAATATGACGTGATATAGAGATATATAGCTAATAATAATTTCAAATGTTTGATTTGAACTTTATTTTTTTTTCCAGAATATCTTTTGGGCATTCAATTGGCATTCAATTCCAAGTAATTATCTGAAAATTAAATCATTTCATACCTGAAAAACTACTAGAAGTTTCTATTTTATGTTTTTTTCTTAAAAATTATCCGAAGATTGATCACTGCAATGGATCAATCTTGTAAAAAACTGTGATTCGAGTCTAATTAAAACTCCATGAGTTTCTCTGCGAGTACTTCCTGGAATTTCCAGCTTTTTAACGATTCTTTTGGGCCTTAAAAATTACATAGATGTAGGTTGATCTTATTTAAGACATATACGGACAGAAAAAATGATTTCGCACTGGAAATTTCACTCATACTGAGAAAGCTTTAAATGAATTGAAAGTTCAAATCATCGATATCGTTTCAATTGATATCCTCTATCATATTTCGATTTGTCAAAAAATGTTGATACTCTAAATTGAAGACTCGTAATTCCAATTTTTTTCAAGAAATAATAAGAGTTATACATGAAAATTTTAAAATATTAATTTAAAATTCAGAAAATATAAAACAGCAAAATGCTGTATGCAGTAATAAACTAATTTGATATGCTGCAAATTATTTTATACATACAAATCGTTCCAATACTATTAATACCACTCTGCTAGATTCATTAAAGTATTCTTGACTTAACTTCGCCAACGAAGATTTAGAGCATTTTATCCACGTTGAATCCATTGAGCCTGCACGATGAATTTTTTGAGATACAACGTACGCAGAAGTTTCACCATTTCCTACTTCGGAGATTTATTTTCCAAGGCTAGCAAGCTTAAAAAATGCAAAGAAATCCTTAGACTATAGTTTTTGATTAAAGATCTTTCGGTTCTTAGACAAATAGCTTTGCAGGATTAATCGAGCTCCATCCCGGGTTTGGAGTAAGAGTTGTTCTTTTCCTAGGATAATTCCCTGAAGGCTAATGGGCTCATCCTGTCAATCCTTATTAAAGTAAACTAAGTAAGATGGATAATTTGGTCTTATGCCAAATAAAATGAAACTTTAAATTTATGGAATTGTTATGAAAGAAGAATGCTTAATCATATAATTAAATTTTCAATCACATATTTCCTTACTTAATAAATTAGCATTATAATAAATCAAACTGTTCAATTTCAAGTTAATTAAGTATCAGTTCATTAGAGTAGTGCATTTGATTTGATATTTGCAAAAATCGTCATTGATTTCTGGCAAACATAAATTAATCGGGAATGTTATTGCTATTTTTGGACTATATCCTCGCAGTAACGGGGTTATCATAATTTGTGATAATTACTAAAATGAAAATGAAAATCAATATAAAAATTATTGTTATCTATCTGTTACTAAATGTTAAGAATAATTTTAAATAATTTTAAATGAAATAACTAAAGAAACAAATCTTCTCAGTTTCTTCTTCTTAAAAAGAAATTTAAAAAAAGATAGGAAGCTAAGAAGTAAATTAAACTTTTTATTCATCGATACTTCTATCATTTATGCATGAAAAATGACATAATTTGATCAATAATTTTATCATTAGTTTCCCATTCCCAATTATCACTAATTAAAAATCATTTATAAGCATTCAATCGATAACTTATCAATCTTCAAAAGTAAATAAAATAAGTGCAAAAATAATGCTAGAAATTGCTTTCTTCTATGATGATAAAAAATTAATTAAAAAAAAAATCAATGAGCAGAAGGGCGTCGAAGAAATTCCACATAGACATTAATTTTCGCTTCATTAATTTATAAATTGCTTGCACATTCATCTCAGTTATATTATATTAACAAATTTAATTTACGATTTATAATACAATTGTAGCAAAAATTGTTTAAATAAATTATTAATTAAACCAGAATACTGGAAATTTTATTTTTTTTCAAGCGATTTTTGAAAAAGTGAAATGAAATGAATCACTAATTTAAGTGCTACTAATTATTCGTGTTTGCTAAATAAGTTATTAGTTATTAAAATGTTACGTTAATTATTCATAAGTTACCAGAATCCATACTACAATACAGCATATTTTGGATGATTTGAAGGACAATGAATAACTGCATCTTACGTCAATGTCGTAATCGATATGCAACAATTTATTTTGCTTTTCACTTTTCTCTGGTGAAATATATTTATTCTCCAGCGCAGTATGCTACTTTTAATGTTAATTAATTAAGCTTTAAATGGAATATCATATTTATTAGCTAATAAACAGGCACATAATAAAGTCAGAAATGAGCATTAATCATAAGCATTAAACAGAAATGAGCATTAATTTATCAGTGAATGGACTAAAATTACTTCAAAGGTGAAACAAATGAAAAATTAAAAATTTCATCAGATTTCTTGAACAAATTTTCAAAATAATTTCAGTCGAAGTTTTCAATTTTTCTAAAAAGTTTTCTTTTTTTTTTGTATTTTTACACTTTTTTTGCTTCATTCTTCTGCATTGATTTTCTTTTAACAATTCAAATTCATTTCAAATTGAGTGGATAATAATAAAAAATTTGTGGGTTTGGGTTTTGAACTGCTTCTCTCACTCACTTAAGGGTCATCTCATTCCTTTTGAATAAAATTTGATTCAATGAATTCGTATAATTGAGTTTTTCTGGAGATATTCATCATTCATCACCATTTTGCTAAGCGCCGGCCATTCATCCGTCATGCGTTATTTTATTATACGCTGTCCGCTATGCGTCAACCGCTATGCGCCATTCATTATCCATTATCCGTCATGCGCTTTTTAAAATATCACATCACGACATTCAAATTTAAAGCATATGGAAGAAATGAGCCTAACCACTTTCTGTCCATCAATAAAACAACACTTTTTTTTCTTTTTTCATTATGATCCAGACAAATTTCTTCTTTGATTTTGTGGCTCCAATTGACTTCGTGGAAACTTTAACAAATGTTAACAGAAAAATACATTTATTCTTTCAAGCATTTTATTTTAAAAATAAAATTAGCATTTGCATATTTCTGTGATGCAATAATATTTGTATGGCAGAAAATGGCTATATTTATTACTTGGAAAAAAAAAACCTTAGAATAATAAATAATACTAGTAATAAATAATATTCATCTATTCGATCTTGAGAATTCTTTTCAAAAAAAATGCCTAGTTTCATAAAAAAAATCCAGTTTCAACAAAAAAAGTTCAGTTTCAACAGAAAAAAGCTTAGTTTTATAGACTTGTGAAATTGAAAATATTATTCAAACTTTCGTTCTTTTTTTCTTACTTCTAATTTTGCTTTGCGGTTTTTTTTTTTTTTTTTGTTGAAAAAATTTTAAAATTTGCGCTCTAGTGCTGTTTTTAGCTCTCATTTCAGATATGAGTCTAGCTATTCAATTGTTAGTAAAGTGAGTAAAGAAAGCATCGGCATAATGAGTATTGATTTTTTAATTATAAAAGTTAACTAATTGAACATATGGAAATAAATCGTCATGCTTCTTTGTGCTTATTTTCGCAACTTCGTACCGGAGAAATTTTCTTCTTTTAGCATTTGTGCATTTTTTAATTTTTTTCGAAAAATTGGTTGTTAGTCTGAATTCCACATAGCCAAACATTTTATAATTAATAAGCATGAATGCTACTGACAGACAATAGATCGCAGCACATTTTAATTCGCAAAATTTTAGCTAAATGATTGCAAAAAATTATAAAGAGCGGAAATGAAAAAAAAAAGTTTTGAAAACTTAAAGTTTAGTGTCCCAACGCTGATCAGTGCCCAGTTTCATTGTTGAACTTACTTTGACCTTGATGCATTTCTAAATTGTTCCTTACTTATCGGTTGTGCAAGATGAATTGTATGAAGCCAGACACTTTGTAATTAATAACTAAAAAGATTGTATGACCAAGTTATTAAGATCTTTCAATCTTTTCACGTTTGTCATAAATTTTTCGACCAATTTCTTTTTTCTTCCATTTTTCTTATAGAAAATTAATCAAATGTATGCAAGTTTCAATTTGTTAATTTAATTGCTCAAGAAATTTATTAGTTTTGTTGTAATTTCAGAATTTGTATGAAAATTTTTTTTTAAAAAAAATTTTTTAATGAAATTCAATTGCAAAAATATGCTAAGCAGGAAGTATTGAAAGTAACTGGAAAAGTTTGACTCAAATATAATTGCATTTCATGTATCCGAATACTAATAAATTAATCATTTTTAATGTTAAGTAAGTAGTTTGGCGTTGATGTTAATTAACCAAAGCAATCAATCTTTAAATTATATAAAACAGTGCCGGTTAAAATGCTCTAAGTAATATCAGCATTTGAGATGATCGTCAAAGTTTATTGTTAAATTTAAAAAAAATTCCAACATATCCTTTATTAAATTAAAACTCTCCATATATCTTTAATTTAATCATTTTTCAACTAAGATTCATATTTATGAAACATGAATCCTACTTTTTGTTTTTCTATTTTTGATTATCCCAATGCAATATTTCAGAACTTCGGCAGTACTTCCATTATTGATGATTGGAAAGAGTTGGTTCATAATAAAGTCCATTAAATGAAATTTATGATCCGCACTTTGATGGATGAATCAGCTCAACGATTGCAAAAAAAAGCAAAAGGCAAATTTTTTTCTTTAAAAAAAATATTTTCGAAAATTTTTTTAAAAATTAGCTTTAATTACTTAATCTAAAAGGTAAACTATATACTCTTGTTAATTTTAATCTTAATTATTCTCATTAATATCAATTTAGAATTGTTTAAGTTTAATAAAAGCATCTATGATCAATGCTTGTGTGGTATTTAAAGTTGTCCTATATCTTTGAATCTAACAGGAGTTCACTTAGAAGTTTTGACTTCTTTCTGGACTTGTAAATAGAAATTTTGCAAAGAGTTAAATTAAAATCGAAAATTTTCATCAACAATTGAATCAGAACGGATTTCAGAAATTCCTGTATTCTTTTTAGTCACAAAGTTCATCGATCTCTTCTTATCATGGATATATTGATAACAAATGATTCTGTGTTAAATTTAATCGATTTCTTTTTTTTCCGAAGCTGGAAAAAACGAATTCATTATGAAATGTGGGCTTAGGCTTAAAAAATCAAATACAAAAATAAATAATTTAAACATGTGAATTGTGCTATAGCGTACTGTGTGCTGAAACAAATCATTGAAGCAATCAAATTCGATCATATTCCGAAATTAATATTTCTTATTTAATTTATGGCAATTAAGAAATAATTTGATCATTTTAATCAGGAATTGACAAATGTTGTGAATAATCTTTTTCAATTAATGTTATTTTTTAAAATGTTCTGCTTATATTTAATTAATGAAGAAGTGAAATGAGGAATAAAATGTTGGATTTAATTTTTAGCAGGAATATTTTTTGTAACTGTGTCCCTAATTCGGAAGAAATAAAATGCAAAACGTTTTCAATGTTTCAGTTTATATTATCAGGAATGCTTAACGCAGATGTCTCAGTGTGATTCTTCTATGTTGCCAGTTCTAGTCCATCTGTCATAATTTTTAAATTCTAATCTCAGATGATTTTGAAATTTTTTTTTGAAGTAAATTTTATAAACCACAATCATGTTTGGATTTTTGATAAATCATTCATCATTGTTGTGACATTTTAAACAGTCATTTTGACTTCAAACTTTCTTTTCAACCTGCTTTTCATCTAATTTTTTTTTTTTTTTCAAGAATAACAATATTATACGAAGAAAATTTCTTCTTTCATTGCACAAATCGCATAATGTTTAAATTGTTTTATAAAAACCAGTTTTCATATTAATTAATTTAGATTGGACAGAATCTGTTAAATTGTATAATATTTAGACGCTGATTCTCCAATTGGCCTGATTAACCGATAACTCATAATTAAAAAGTTTTTTCTTTAAATATTTCTATTATTCTTTTTACTGATTTTCTGATTTTTTTTTACTTTTTTTGGTTTTGTTGAATATTTAATTTTTTTTCTTTGCTTACATGTTATTTTTAAAATAGGATAATATCTGCTTGTTATTGGTCTGATTGGTTTTTTTTGAGTTAAAGATCATTGTGTGTATAAGGTTATGTTTCATTTCGTGTAATATAAAGTTTATTAAATTTTATTTTGATTGTATTACGATAGTTTATTTTTAATTTCTCTAGTGCATAATTTTTTTTTACTGCGAAAGAATTTTAGTAAGAACTGTAATGATAATGACTTGGTGAGTAGGAAAAAGCTGGAATTTTAATTAATACAATGAAAGTTTTGACTAAAATTGCATTATAAGTAAATGAACTGAAATGATTTCTGGCCAACTAAATCTCTGACCAAGGAATGACGTTAGGCTAAATTGAACCATAAATTGATTACGATTATTAAATTTAATTTATGAAAGCTTAGAAGAAAAAATGATGTATTAACAGAATTGTTTATTTATTGCCTGACTTTGATAAGTCATATATTTTGTTTCTTTATTAGATTTTCACCGAATTTTCCTAAAACAGAAATAATCTTTCATATTTTGACCTTTTCATGAACGCTATTCTGTTGGAATATGAAATACTTTCTCAGAATTGCTATTTAAAACTACTTAAAAAATATCGTCAATGCATTTTTTTTTTTTTAATAAGACTAAGCATTTCCTAATTATTCAAATTTTAATTAGCAGAAGTTATTTCCCTGAATACATTAATAAGACATCAAATGCATTAATAATGCATCAAATATATTTCAACAATTAATTGATCAATGAAATAATTCTTACTGAAAAGCTATTATTTATCTTAAAGTATTGCATTTAATTAATTTAGTAACAAATTTCTTTTTATCTATTCATTGCAAAAAAAAAAAAAAACATTTCTTTCTAATATATCACTGATTTAAATTAAAATTTTCTAATTTCACTTATTAATTTATAATTAATTAAATTAAAAATTTATTTCATTCTTTTTCTTTTTCCTTAATGAAAATAAAAATATTTACAAAAAAAAATTTTTTAATTCTTAAAAAAAAAAAAAAAAAATATTTTTTTAAAATTTTTATTTTAAATTTTTTCAAATTTATCAAAAAGTATAACATCATTTTTTCTCAGTTTTCTTTTGTTTCCATTCTAAACGGATTTATTTCCTGAAGTAAAAGATGGGCTTAGATTATTTATATTTATATATATTCATTCATCTGACATCTGTTTTTCGCCAGCTATTACATAGATAGATAGATAGACATAGAGCTATATGTATGTATGTGTATGTTTAAGAGAGACATACAGACATAGAAGAATGTTAGCTAACTAACATTCAGTTTCCGTTTTTATAATCCAGTGTTATAGTGTTTGAGTTAGCCACCGTTAGTTATGTTATACACCACAGCTGTGCAACAACGATGTCATCGTCATTTGCGTGTCGATTGACTTACATTTCTAGCATCAAAATTTTCTTATTTTAATTTTTTCAATTTTTCAAAAAAAAAAAAAAAATTTTCCTTTTAATTTTTTTTTTTTTTAACTTTTTTAATATTTAACTTTTTCTATATCAAAGAAAAAACAAAATTTTTAATTTCATTGTAATTTTTTAAATTTATTTCAAACCAAAAAAAAAAAAATTAAATTATAAATTTATTGTATAATTATTACAAAAACAAAAACATATGATTGATAAATAAATATGATTTTCCTATCATATCTTATCAGGCTTGCCTTACATTGATAATAACAAATATCATTTTTTTATCATATCAATTTATCATTTACTTTGCTTTATTTTGATAATAATAAATGCCATTTTCTTGTCATATCAGTTTATCACTTACTTTACTTTACATTGATAATAACAACTATCACTTTTTTATCATATCAGTTTATCACTTGCTTTATCTTACATTGATAATAATAAATGCCATTTTTTTGTCATATCAGTTTACCATTTACTTTACTTTACACTATTAATTGTTAATTTTAAGCATCGTTTTGATATTAGCAGGTTTAAGTTAGGCATAATTGAAGAATTTTATTTTGGTACTACTACCATCTGGTACTATCAGTATTGTAGAAAGCATCATCAGTTTGCTTTGAAATGTTTTTTTTTAAGGCTTAATCAGCGTCACAATCTCTCACCAAGATAATTTTTGTGGATTTAAATTTCATGGAATGATACTGCTACATTAGCTAGCTAATTTTACAAGTCTAAAATATCATTTCTGAATTGCTTAAGCAGCAGCATTTGTTGAATTCGTCAACCTTATCTGTGACAGATCTTTCTTTTTTAATCAACAGCTTCAACCTTATCTTTAGCAGCTCAGGCGCTTAGATGTAGCTCTCATTTGATGTGATATGTACTTTTGTATGGTAACAATCCAGAAGTTATTCCTGATCTTTGTAATTATCTGCCTCGGTCTTTTTGAATTGTTTTTTTCTGCTGTGTAAATTTTAATGAATTAATTTATTTACAGCCTTTCAGACTTCACTTGTGCAAGATTTATTTTTTTAATCGCTTAACTAAGCAATAGCATCTAATGAGTTTAGTTTGCAGCTTGGCTTTTTCATTACTATTCGGCATTCATTTCAACTGCAAATTGGCGTTTTCTCGTATTCGACCTTTGTCCAAATAATAATCTTTTTTATTCTGTTTTCTAAAAAAGAAAAACAAACGTGTTTTATCCTTCTCTGCCACATTATTTCCTTTTCACCTGCTAATAGCGTTCTAAAAATTCTTATTTTAATTTTCGATTTGTTCAAGAAACTGAATAAATAATTTTTTCCTATTTTTCAGTGTCGTTTTCATATTTGTAATCATATTTTGGCTCTACATAATTTGTAGATATTGTGGATGACGGTAACTTTGGTAGTTCAATCCTGTATTGAAATTGATTTCAAATAAATTTAAGGTGAAACTAATAATTATAATTATTATTTCAAATGACTATAATAACAGCTATTAGTATCGATGCGATAATTTCTTTTTAAAGAAAAAATGAAATTAAGTCTATTTTCTTGATATAGTTTATCATCATGATATATTTATCTTTGCAAAAAAAGTTTCATATCATTTTATAAGAGATTTTATAAAAGTAACAATGAGAATATCATTTATCATTATTAAATTATCATTATTATCAGTATCGTTCCATTTATGATGACGATTGGTGATGATAATGATAATTACAATAATAAATAATATTTTTTTGTACTAATGTATAAGTAAGTGCTTAATTTGCTCCAGCTTTCAGTGTGAGATATGAGCAGCAGTAAGGCTTGACCGGGAAAAGAGCCTCCTTATCAGTCCTCTCATTTATTTTCCTTTTTAATTATTTATTCTTAGTCTGTAGTCATTGACTTTCTCTTCTAAAACTTTGCTAAGATACCCTCATTGGCCTATACATAGAAGAAAAATGCATAGTTAATTCATAACGAATTCTTTTTGCGATAATCACTTCCAGCAGGCTCATCAAATTTATTTGCTTGATTTGTTATCCTTAAAGTTTAAAGAAGAGCTAAGCTTCACTTTTACATGTCATATATTTACGTCATACCAGATAACATTTTTGATTAAAATATTTATATTCAAATTATATCTTCATAAAATATACTTATATTCAAATTATGCGTTGTATTCAAATATGTTTGTAGTGAAATTATGCACGCAAAGTATTTGTATTCAAATTATTCATTCAAGAAAAATATTTTTATGCAAATTTACTTGCATTCAAGTTTCTTGAAATTGAATTTTGCCAATTATTTTGTTTCAGTAAGCTTTTAGAGTTTTCATTTTCAGCTTTCTTCTTTACTAAAAATCAGAGCAATACATTTTTTTTTTGAGTTCGTTAGAAAACTTTGAAGAACAAAATGAAATTATTCCATTTTTTTCTTCACTTCTAGCATTTAACCTTACTGCCGCAATTTAAATTGTATAAATTTAATTAAGCTTGCCGTCATTATCTTATGCCTAGCTCTTTTTTCCCGGCGTAAAAATTTCGAATTTAAAAATGTGTATTTTCAAAAGAGAACTTGAAAATTGTATATTTTTCAATAAAAATTGTAGCAATGATATTTTTTAAGAAATTTTCGCAATTTTTACAATATTCCAAACTTTATAAAAATTTGAAAAACCAAGTGTATGGCTAGGTGAAAAATTTTATTTATCTATAATGGCAGTAATATTAAATTATCATCAAGTGTATGGCTAGGATTTTTCGTAGACATTTTATTTCCATTAAACATACGATAAATTACAATTCTGTTGTTATTAATAAAGATGCTTGATATGTCCTCCCATTAACTTGGCGTTTCAATGTCATCCTATTGTGTTTCGTATAGTCATTTTTCATTTTTTGTCAAGAATGGCGAATTTAATCAAAAAATTTCTCAGCCAATATAAATTTTTAATTAGGAATAAATTAAACATCACAGCTTGATGGTTAAATTCTGAAGGAAACGCAATTATAACGATGATAAGCATTTCTCGCCATGGCTATTTTTGACCATAAATTACTATCATTTCGAGCTTTGAAATTGATTTTTTATCAAATTAGCAAATAAAATTGGAGGCAGTTCTTAAAACAAGAACAATTTTGCTATAAATTTATTCATTCAATAAAATTACTAAAAACAAAATTTTTTTTAGATTTTTTTTGCTGAAATTTTTTGCAATATTCTTACTTTATTTGAGCATTTTTTTTCAAAAATAAATTTCTGAATAAAAAAATTACTGAAATTTCATTTTCTCATTTCATGCTCTCTTTGTCTACATTTTTCTGTCCAAGAAATATGGAAAGAAAAAAACGAAAACAAATACTAAATATGTGTATTGTTGTACTTATGAATAAATTAACCCGGAATATGCGACAACCGATGATAAGCAGTCTTTGAGACAGTATTTTAGTATTTTATTCATTATTTTTCTTTTTAAAACAACTTTTATCGACTTAAAATTTGAACTTTGATATCTATTCTTCTGTTCTTACTTTCACCTTCGCTGCCAGAAATTTTTTTTCTATCTTATCAAATTCCTCTCTGTATTCCATGTATCATTAATTTGGGCTTTAGGCTTTATTTTTGTTTTTTTTTTTTACAAATTTACCAAATTAATAATAAGTGAATTTCTCTTATCAAATTCTTCTGCAAATCTTTTTTGCTGCATTTCTCAAATAGATGCTTTGCCAGTATTAATTGATAATTAATTTCCACTAAATAAAATATTATTAATAAATTATTAATTTAGACTTAAAGGTTAGAAAATTAATATCCTTTGCTTTTCTTTTGCAAGCATATCCAAGTAGTAATAAATGATTAATTGAGTTTTAATTAATATAATGATTTTTCTCTAGTTTACTTATTTATTATTTATTTCTTTGTTTTCAATTTATTTTTTTTTTCGCTTTTTTTGTGAAATAATATGAGAAGAAAAAATATGACGTGATGAAGAAAAGAATTTCAGAACGAAAAAAAAATAAAATTTAAAATTAACTGAAAAAGAAAAAGAAGATGTTTGGTTGTATTTCGGAAAAAATTATCTGCATCATAAAAATTGCTCTAATTAGAAAATGACTGACAACGAAAGCATTTTCTTCCTTCTATTGAACTATGCTTAACTTTTTTTTTGTTTCGCTTCATTTTTACACTAAAAATCAAAAATTTCACATTTCTATCAATTAATTCTAGATAAATTAGTATGTTGTTACTATAACTGATCATTGTATTTGCAGCAGTTTGCTTTATTTCTTTTCTGCAATTATCAAAATTGAAATTTCATTCAATAGTTTCTTGTCACCTGATCTTTTATTGCCATCAGATATAATCAGTTCAGATATAAGCTGTATGCATTTATTTTTTCATTTTTTTTTTACTTAACATTAAAAATTTTGCAATCTAAATTTGTCAAATATATTGAAAAAGTGTTTGTAGATGGAAAGTGACAAGAAATCATCGTAAGCATTATGTTAAATAAATCATTATCATAATTATCACAAAGCGTCCTTTTTGCAGTTCATTTTTTTTCTTGCTATGTCATTTTAGATTAGGAAAAGCGCAAAAAAACAGTCAAAAGGCGCATTTTGATAAATGCTTCTTTTTCTTTTCAAATTTCACAAGAAATTCTTCATAAATATTTTATGTTCGTTATAACTTTAATGTAAATATTTTATAACGCCCATCAAAAATATCCTTTTTTTTCATTTCATTGTTCAGTGATTTACTTATTTTTCTCAATTTTTAGTCAAAATTTGCAGTGTATAAATTTAAAATTTAAAAAAAAAAAAAGTAGAAATGAGAACGGTCTTCGCTTATCCTTCTTTTTCTTCCATTTCCTTCAACACTAAAACTTAATGATATTTGAATAGAAGTAAGAAAGTATGGATAAAATTTCTATTAGTTTCAATTGTAATAACAAAAGACATTGTAATTTTGTAACTATTTCAGTTTTTTTTTCGTTTTTTTTTTTTGAGAAAGAAAGTTAACGCTTTTATAAAAAAAAAATATTTAAGAAAAAATCATCTAATACAGTTTACGAGTTAGAGAATTGTTGTAGCGCTATACATGAACTTTCAGCAACAGTTTTCTTTTTTCAAGATGATACGTGAGTAGCTGTGGACAACAGTGGACAGATTGATGCTATTAATAAAAGTAATAAATTGGAAAAATTTTTTTGATTTGAAACACTGAAAAACATTCAATATTTCAAATTTTTCCAATTAAAAACAACTTTTTTTTATTTGTATTATTTATTGATGGTTAAGAAGTTTTTTTTTTAGCAATTGTATACGCAAATGCTTGGAGTAAGATCAAATTACATTTAGCGTGACATATTTTTGAAGTTTATTGCTGACAGTTTTTGAGTGTTTGAAACTGAAAATAACTAGAAATAATTATCTTTTGAAATTGATACCTTTGTTTTCCAAATTTAAAATTTTGATTTACGCAAATGAAACAGAATATTATCACTGATAACACTACAAATTATTGATAATTTGATTGATATTTTTAATCTGTTGAGGGAAATGTAAGATTTCTAAAGAAAGGATGGGAAAATCTGATCTTGTCTACATGTGACCAATCATATCCAGGTTAATAAAGATTTGTTTGAACTGTTACGAATTTACATGCTTTTGATAATAGCCATAATAAAATATTTTCATTTTGATCAATTCGGTAAATTCAAAATGAAATTATCTGAATTTACCAAAATGTTATTTTCTTTTTAACAAATTCTTTGGGTATTCCGGAAAAAAAGAATGCCCATTATATGTGATAAAGCTGTCAGATTGTTTGCAGATTTTTACAATTGAACTAATCAAAATATTTATCAGTTTTTGAAAAGCTTCCTGAAAATTTTTGAAACTGACAAAAAATTGGAAATTTTTTGAAAACTGACAACAACATGGAAAAACTTTATTCTATATAAAAAAACAAAGAGAATTTAATCTGAATCACTTGTTAGAAATTTCTCTACACCCGTTTCTACTATATAATTTCCGGAAAAAATACTGTACCTTTAATATATTTAAAAAATTTCCAGCATCTTTGAGTGTGAATTCATTTTCGAAACATAGCACACTAAGATAGATATTTGTTCAAAATATTTTTAATTAGTTTTCTACTAATTTCTCCTAAAAAATCACGTTACGTCTATTAGACATCTAAATAATAATGTTTAGTTAAGTTTGTGATTCTATATAAGCCATTGATTAATTTGCTGATTAATTTGATATGATACAGTTAGTCGTTTTTTCTCTCTTTTTTTTTTGACCATTTCAAGATTTTTTGGCAAAACTTCCGCTTGAGCTTCTCAATTTATGAAAATTTTTTGCAACTTATTGATCTTTTTTTTCGACAGTTATAGATTTTCAACGTCCTCGGGGAACACCTGCCAAAAAAGTAACCAAGTGGTAAATCCTACCAACCCTAAGAGCTATCTAAAGTTGGGAAAAAGTAGTCCAGCCTAAATATCGGAAAAATTGAGCAGTTATAACTTCAACTTTTATGCATCCATTCCAAACTTAAGATATCATTCCTGTCACCAATGAGTAGATCGTTATTCAGTAATACATCATAGAAATAAAAGTGTCATCTTTATCCTCATCATCCTTTTATTATAATATATCAAAAACAATCATTTTTTAAGTTGCGTGAGTGACGTTTAGTGATACTCACTTAATTTATGTTCATTTTTTACTGAATCTCATCTCTATTAATTTCTTGCACTTTATTCAAATTTTTTCTTTTTCATTTCAATGATTTTACTTAATTTTCATTCGTTTTTTGGCATAAATACTTCATATTTGTGCTTACTTCAATTCAACAAGAGTTTGGCTTAGAAATGGTCAAAGCATTTCTAATATACTTAAAGTCCACTTCATCCATCGATAGACGAAATAAGTAACTAGACTCATTAGATGGTCTATTAGGAAAGCTCAAGTGCCTTTCGTCGTGGAAATTTCTATTAAGCAAACAATACAATTAAAAATCAACGGTCCCTTAGGGTACATCTTCCAAAAAATAATAGAGCAGAGAAGCTAATCGTGTAGAAATTCAACTTTTTTTCCGCTCGTCGTGTTTTCGTTCAGAACGAACGTTACCACAACGAGCAAAAATGTCATCAACGAGTAGATTGTTGTCCAGCAGTGACCGTAGAAATAAAGATGTTACTTTTTTTCACAGAGAATTATATTATGATAGAACAAAAAAGGTACTTTTGCGCGAATTATGTTTAATTATTGATTTGCACTTAAATCTGCGTTCATTTCATTAATTAGCCACTTATTTTTCACATTGCCACATATCTTTTCACGTTTTCTTTCGAATTTCACTTTTTTCGATAAATTTAATAAATAAATATTCCAGTATGAACTCTGTTTTCTTACATTGAAATCCATTTATCAACTTTCTTTCAAAATTCTCCCAAATCGTTAGATGTTTACAAAATTCAACCGATAATGTCAAAACATAAGGATATCATAGTGTACAAAATTAATTTCAGAGAAGAAAGAAATAGCGATAATGGTAATTTATTGAGCGATGAATTCATAATTCATTTTGGTTAAAATTTATATCATGGATTACTTTGTATTAGAAGAAAATAATAGCAACTGGAGTGTTTAAAATGATTTTTAAACATTGATATAAATAAGAAGAGATAAAGAAGTCTTGGCAGGGAATCACTATTGTAAACAGATAGTGTCCAGCAATTATTTAATGAATTGAAATATTTCAAGTTCTTTGTCTGACTTTTGTTCAATTCGAATAGTGATTGTATTCGAATAGTGATTGCTCATAATGAAGCCTTAGAAATGAGTATTGAGTTGCTTTTTATTATCAACATTAGCTTCTGAACCAGTTACAGATGCTGTAGTAGAATTACCTGTTTTGATTACTTTTAAAGTGAATAACTGAAATGCTATCAGTTTACATTCTTGAAAATTCAGTTCATAATAATTTTAGCAGATAACTTAAGTTATCATTGCTACCATCATTGAATAGATTTTTTGTTCATTAGTAGAGATCTGAGAAATAAAGATTTCGTTTTTTATTCTCATTAAAATTTTTCTATTATCAGAAATATTAGAAACAATCATTTACATTTAATTTATCTTTCCATACGTAGTTTTTTTGTAGCATCCATGTGTGTATTTATTTAGATATTAGAATACATTAATTTATATTAAGTTTGTATGAGAAGTGAAAAGATGACGAGTAATTGAGAAGGAAGTTCTTGGCCAATGTCGGAAGCAAACAAGCTAAACGGAATAGTTGTTGCTGCTTGATTAGTTTCTATTAATCATTAAAATGCATTTGATGATTTGAACAATTTATTCTGATAGTACTAAATCGTCATTTCATTAACATCCTCAACCGCTTCATTGCATAAATCAAAAAACTCATCAATCAAACTAACTTTCAATAAATTTACAATTGATCTTCATTATGATTGACCTTTGTACTCCATTACCCTTCAAAGACTGTGAGAATATGTAAAAAGGTGAGCATTCTGCTTCTAGTCGTTTTTTCTCCATTTCAATTCGAGTGCTATGATTTTGAATTGTATGAAAGAGATTAACAAGTGAGGATCATTCCAAGGAATGGTTTTAAAAACTTCGATAATTTCAAATTATTTTGTTTAAGCTTGATTAATAAACTTTTATAGTGTCAAACAATAAACAACAGCATTTAATTCAAGCAATTTAAAATCGTTAAAACTGGGAAAAAGAATGACTATGTCAACAATGTGTATATTTCAAGTATTTTCATAGAGTATTTGCTTCTTAATGAAATATGGTCTATTTCAAAATTACTTATGCATAGATTCACTTTTTTCTTTGTAAAGTAGCATAATGAAGTGTGATAATATTAAAGGATGCTCTTTATTGATTAATTTTAAACAGTGTAGAAATTTGAAATTTTAAAAATTTTATCTTATTGAAGTTGAAGAAAAAAAATTTTTTTTTTGAATGCGAACTTTCTTGGGAGAAATATATTTTCTCATTGAATAATCTAAACTTTTATGTGTATGCTGTTTTTTTTTTTCATTTGATGGAAATAATGAAGGATGGATATGTGAGGAGAGGAAAAATGAAAGGCACAATTAAGGCGCAAAATTGCCACGACCATAGCGCTACTGCTAAAATAAGCAAATTTGTTCATGAATATCCTGAATTTACGCATGAAATGTTGTTGTCACGTGTATTTTGCATTGCAAGGTTATTTAGGTCTCGTTATTTCTCGATCCTATTAAGTTTATTCAGAAAGGTAAAAGATTCATTTTCAGAATTGAATACATTTAAACTGAAAAAGAGAAGTTTGAATTGCTTGCACGTGTACGTTATTCCTTGTTTTTTCATGCCTAATTTGTTATTATTTCATTTCTGAATATTTATTTTTTCTTACTACTGCTTATTCGTCATTTCATCTAATGTTATTTTGCTAAAGGAAGAAATCACGATTCTACTATTGTCTAAGAACACTAGTAGATATTCAGTCTTATCTGAAAGACATTTGATATTGCTATTCCAGTTTACGCTACTGCAATCATTATTATTGCCAGAATATTACTTGATTTGGAAAATATATTAGCGGGCAACACAACGTTTCGTCACTGTCCAGTGAAAATTCGACTTTTTTTTTTCGATTTGAAGATCGAATTAAAAAAAAGAAAACAAGTCATTCCGGAATTGGTTACTACTGCTGTAGTATCCATTGCACTGCACTGAAACTTTTAGGACGTCGTCTCTGTTGTATCGCCACTGCAGCTCAAGGCGCCGCAACGCGGCGGCCTGCAGCTTCTGCAGCAATATATTCTTCACCATTATCGTCATTATTATTACCGTCATCATCATTACCATTACTATTATTATTGTTACCATAATCAAAAATCGAGAATTGCAATACGGTACGACGAAGTTGAGCATCGGTTTCTTGACAAACGATGCGCGCTGTTAGTTCTTTTATTTATTTATTTATTTTTTGTCATTTAATCATTATAGATACTTCAAGAAAAAAATTCAATTCCAATTAGTTCAATTAAACAATCATCTATTTTCCATAAATCAGTCACATCGATATTGTATAGATGATCATCACTCACCTGAACATATCGTCGCATGCATATTGAGTGGTGCATCGTGGTATTCGTAATATTGTCTGTCCTTTCTAAAACATAATGAATGTTTTAGATTATTTACTAATTTAAAAATTGAAAAAGTACAGCAATAATGATAACATCACGCCGGGTAAGGTCAAAAACAATCGAAGTAATAATATTTCAAATGAAACGGAAATATAATATTGGAAATTTTTGAAACGGATTTTTTTTTAATCATTCGTACTGTAAAAAATAATGAAGATGAATTGATATTTCTTTAAAGTTTACAAAAAAAAAAATCTTTTAAAATACACTTGTTTTTTTAAAATTTAAGCTTGAATTTTAATTTAAATTTACAGTTGTTGTATAAAATAACAGATGTAAAATAGTGCACACGAATCACTGATGAAATAATTGATTATTTAAGGATGGAAAAATTAGTTAGAAGGTAAAAAATCAATCGATGTTTCTTAGATAATATTCAAAAAACTTTTTCAATTAATTTAGTAATGCACAATTCTACCATTGATAAAAAATTGGGACAAATTTTTTCCGTAAAAATTTTATTATTAGAAAATCTATGAAGTCATAATACCAATTAATTTTTAATTCTTTCTTTTATTTCAGAACTTGGCTTTTTTTTGGCTTTTTTCTTTTTTTTGAAATACATGGCTAAAATACATAACATAAGATATTGGTTATTGAATTATGTAATACTTAATTAATAATATGAGATATCAGTTATAATCCCTAAAATATTTATTGTAAATGGCTGCCTAAATTGCATAAATAGAATCGAATTACAATAGCACAATCGAAAACTATGTTATCAGTAATTAGAAGTGTATTTCAAATTTGAATTTTTAAATTTCCGTGCAACAAAACATGGAACATCATTTTTATCGATAGCTTGTAATGCACTAAGATATTTTGAATTACACCAATCTAAGCAAATAATCAGTTGTCGGTCCCCTTTTCTAAAGTTTTTATTCGAGAGAAAATGAGAAATTTTGAGGAAAAGAAACACATCAAATATTTATCCTTCCGATGAAATTTAATTATTTTTTCAATTATTCTTCTATCATTCAAATAGTATATATTTTATTTGTATAATCTATTTTAACTGATTAATTTAAAAGCTTTGCATAGACACATTGGAAACATTTTTGAATGCTTAAATTTCAAAATATTTTTTTCCCTTTATCACAGCATTTTTCGACCATCGCTAAGGTTGCTTTTAAATATAACTTGTTTATTTTTTTAGCAAACTGTTTAGTGAATTCAAAATTTTTTTATAACATCATAAATAACCAGATTTCAATTTTTATGAGCTAAAGTTTGTGTTGATTAATTGCTTTTGCTTATTTCTACAATTTAATTGCTTCATTTCCAACAATAATCTTTAGAAAATCTTATCTGCTGACGTATGCAAATGCTTCATTGCTATTGAAGTAGTCATTGTTGATTGGGATTTCTTTTAGATTGTTCATTTTTTTCTGTTTATTTTTTTGTTTGTTGTTTATTTTTTGTTTATTTTTTTACTTTAAAATAAAAAAATTTGTAAATAAATACAATCAATTATATTTCATGTAATTAATACATAAATGCACATCACGATAATATGTAGGCTTGAGAGAAATTCGTTAATTAGAAAACTTATTTATTAATGTAATTAATCTTAGTTAATTAGTATTCAAAGTACTAATAAACAATGCGTGAGAAATTGTTATTTGATTCAAAATATTACAGTATCTAGAGGCATTCAATAAAATGTGATATTTTTGATTGGTTGATAATAAAGTTAGTTATTTCTTGCTTTTATGCTTAATTATTGTACAGTTTACAGCTCATATTGCTCTTTTCAGTGAAATTTCAAATTTAAATTTAGCTGCAATAATTCATTCTGATTTTTAGGCTCAAAATATCTTCAACCTAAGCAATTTGAGAAATTCTAATTGAACAGTTAATTGACCACATTACTTTTTATTGCTTCTCCAATTTCATGAATTCATTCATAAGTAATGACTTTTTTTAAAATTTACTTTTTGAATATGTAATTTTTCTGTTTAAATAAAATAAGAGGGAAGAGGGGGGAGTGGAAAGGAAGTAAAAAAAAAATGAAAATTAGGTCTCATTCTTACTACATATCCTATTTTATACAGCAATAGGGTTTGAAAAACATTTTTTGATTAAAGTTTTAACTATTACTTCCTTTTTTTCTCTTCATTTTTATCTCTCTCTTTTTTTATTCACAATTAAAACAATCAATATAAAAACAACATTGCTATTTTCGAAATTGCATTTTATATTGATGGTTGAAAGTTGCCTTATTGGAAACAATTTTGTACTTATCCCTGCAAACTTTTTTCCTCTTATAGCCATAATTACCTCTTATAAAATTCTTACATGATAAATGTTAATAAAATTTTTTGCAGGTGAATAACTAAAAGTTTCAATTCATTGTTTTAGTAGAAAATATGATCGATTCTGATCTGAACTGTCAAGTTTTTTCCTTCAACTTTTTCAATATTTATTCTGAATTAAATATTTTTCATTTTTTTTTTTTTTGTTACATAAAATATTATTATAATTTTTTATAGTGCATGACTTTTTGAGTTTGAAATCTGAAAGTAATTTTTACTTTCTTAAAATATTTCACATCAAACAAATCGTTTTGAATTTTTTCTTTATAAACTTAGGCAATGTAAAATTTCTAGTGAAATTGTAACTATTCGCAAATTAATTGAAAATTAAATAATTGTTATCCATAAATCTAGTAAAAAACAGTGAAAGAAATGAAAGTTCCGGTAACACATAAAATATCTGTGCTCATTCAAATCATATAGTTTTTGCTTAAGAAACTGGATTTAATTCTGTTTTTTGGAAAAGCTGATTTCAACTAGATGATTAATCAGTGTGACAAGTTATTGTTTTTCACAAAAAACTATTCACTATTTATCTTTTCCATCGTTCATCACTTCATCTCTTCAAATCATACCAACCTTTTAACCTTTGATTTAATCTTATGAATAATGAATGACGATGCATGTTGAGCAGTTCAATATGATCTAATAAAAGTAGTTTAATCTGAATGAGATCCTTGGGACGGAAAGAACTTTCAGAAAAAGATCGTTCAGGAACAGTTTGGTTACTAAAATTTATTTTTATTGCATTGGAAGTAAATGTTTAATGTTGCATATTGAACAGTTCATTTATAAATTAACAATGAAAAATGTAAATGTCAAGATGATGCATAAATATGCATATAATGGACACTAAATTTATGAATTACCACCTTATTATGGGATCATTGGTCGCGTTATGTATATATTAATGATTTGCAAATCTTCTAGAAATTCACATGGAATAACTTGCACTGCTGTTAGGCTAAATTTGCTAAATAAGTCATTTTTCTGGAATTGAACGAACAATATTTTCTAAACTGATTTTACATTTAAATTTTTATCGAAAATTTTCAAAAATTTCCAAGCGTAAATCATTTTCTTGTTTTCCTTTTTTTCTCTGTCTTCTTTACTGCCTTTTTAATTCATATTATAGTGAAAAAAAAAATGAATGAATTTTAAAGGTACTTTAACAAATGATGAATTCAGATTGTCATAATGCTTCAGGCCTTTGCTTAACACTTTCATTTCGTTTCTTAGCACTTTCTCCTTGTCGAATATGTACCATTTCTTTTTGGTATTTTCAGCATTAAATGTTTTTTAAGATAAAATTCCAGTTTTTCAATTTTTGAAATTCAAGACTTGAACAGTTTTTGAATGTGGATCTTTTAGCTTTTTGTATTTTCATATTTGTGCACAAATTGAATTTTTCATATTTTTCAAGAATTTTCTTTTTTATGTTTTCAGTAAAGAAATCAGTATAACCATAGAAATGTCTTCGATTTCTGATTTAACTTTTGTTGCTGTAAACTCACCATCAGTTGGTTTAACTTAGCAATTGTCATTTTGTCGTTTTGAAATCCTTCTAATTGAACTTCTAAATATCTTTTTCAAAGAAAAAAATCAATCGAAAATTTTAGTAGCAATAAAAAAATAATATAAAGAATAACTTTTTTTATATCACAAATGTAGCACTGATTTCTAATAAAATAAAAAAATGCAATTTATTGACATTTATTGATTTCTCCATTTTAAATATTAGTTAAGTTCAATTTGCACTTTAATGTAGAAAAGTCAAACTATAGCATAATAAGCAAACTTTTCTTACTCCACTCTTCTCATAATACTGTGCTCTAAGTATCCTTCATTTTAGCAAAAAAAAATTGAAGAAAGATAAGAAAGAGGTTAGAGCAAAAAAGAAATTTTTTCCGTTCCATAGGTGTCTACTTGTGATAGCTACATTGGATCTTATTCTGTGTGCAAGAAAATTGAATTTTAGCTGCTGAAATTAAATGAACTAAATTTTGGGTTCTATTTGCTATCCAAAAAGCTCATGATTCAATTTTATAGATAAATAGGCCTATATTCATCCTCCTTTTTCCTTCATTTTATAAATGCATTCATCTTAACTTTTTCCTTTCCATATTTCGATTAATTCTTATAATGTTGTTTACGCTCAAATTTTGCAAATTCATAATAAATGAATTTTTCTTTTTCGAAAAAAAAAATTGCATCATTTAATTCTTTCATATTTTCTTACCGTCAATGGGCTTATCGTTGTATAAGTTAAAATATTTGTCCATACTTGCCTCATACGTTGCACTTCTTAAGATATTTGTCCACACTTGTCTATATGTTGCTCTTCTCAAATACTTATCCCAATATATTGCGCTTCTCTATTAATTGCCGCATAATCTTTAACATATTTCACTTACGTAAAGATTTCAACGGAGTAGCAGCCTAATAAGTAACACAGAAAAATGACATTTAAAATATGCGAAACTGGAGTCTTTTTTTTTTCACAGCTTTAGTTTGATTAATTGATAACTGTTTGAATATGCTAATGCCGATGGTAGCAGTTCGAATTGAATTTAAAATAAAATGAAATTTCTTGCAAATTTTTGTTTGTTTCCTTGGCTATTGCTTTTTTGATTTCACGCTTTCTTTTGGATTCAATTTTTCTTCTTTTTCCCAAATAAAATATTTTCCTTTCTATCTCTTCCAAAAAAAAAAAAAAAGACCCATTTTTGCAAAATCATTGAAAATCAAAATCATATTTTTTTATTTTCAATTTTGGAGCCTTATAAAAATGTTAAATATCGAGCTATAGCAACCGATAGATATAGTATACAACATATACAACAATATTCTTGAATCAGTTCCGGTATTTACAACATAATGGGATCGAATACTTCATTTCATTCATCTTACACTACTCACGTAATAACGTGACCTTAAATTACGTTAAAAAAAGTCATCTTAATGAATGTACTTTTTTCACGATTGATGTTATTTCAATTTCTCTTATCTTATCATAAAACAAAACTTATTAATCTGATACATGGAAAAAGAAAAATAATAAAAGATAATTCGTCATCAAAATGTCACTAAAAAAAAAGAGATAATTTGTCACCTGAAATTAAGGCGGAATTTTGCATTATATATGATGAATGTGAATTGCTAATATATCTCTCTTTTGACAAACTATGTAATGTTGAATAAATCATGTGATTATATTTGACAAATCAATGTTAATTTAAAATGATAGTAAAGTTGAAGTTTGAAAATTTGTCCAAACTAATAATAACCGTTTTATTATGACATTCAGAATGAATTGTTTTTTCAACTTCAAGTTTTACTTGCAACATTTGGATTAACATTATTGTAATTTTAACCAAATTATTTTAATATAAATTGAAAAGATTAAAGAATTTTGAACTGTTTTTTTGAACTAAGAAATAGGCAAAAAAAATCCAAAAAAAAACTTTATGATATTGTAATAAATTTAGGGTGAATCGAATTATCATAATTTCATCCAAATTAAAACTAATCAGAGAGAGAAAACAGTGCTAAAAATAGAAGTACGAAAAAAGTGCTAATGTCACATTGAAAGGCATGAGAAATTTAATAAGTGACAGTTTATGCATTCAGTTTTTTATGAAATTAGATTCTAATAAAATGGGAGAGTTCTGATTATAAAGTTTAGAAAGTGAATGCTTTGTTTTTGTTTTGTAAATATTATGATGTTCGTTTATGAAATTAAATTATAAATTCTCGGTAGGCATTATCGCCTTGACCATTGCGGGAGTCAATTATCGAGAGTGATTTACTTTGTCTGTTATTAACCTAGAAAATTCATCACTACTGAGTGTTCATTGTCGTTCTAAAAACTAAGTGATAAGATTGAATTTCTAACTCTCTTATCTGATCCATTAAATTTATGAAATGTGAAATCATAAATATTACAAGTAATACAAATTGCTGAATATTCAAGAAAAAAATGAGGATAATATCTATGAGGTTTGCATTTAACTTACGTCATTGGCTGAGATACGGTAATTTGAAAAGTGCAGTAATATCTCTTGAAGTGTCAAATGTTCTTCAAAATTCGAAATTTTTAAATTTTAAATATTTTTTCATTTCAAATTTAATTGCTGTTTCTTTTGTGAATCCATTTCATCCGTTCGTTCTTCTTTCAAAGTTTAACGCTTTATACTTAAATTTTTTCCAAGTGCCTCTGCTTAACTGATTAAATTAAATATTTATGAAAATGTTTCATAGTACGCAATTCAGCACACATTATAGTATACAATACAATTATAAATTATTATTTTTAACTTTGAAACATTCACCAACAATCGAATCATACTTTCAGCATTTAGCAAAGGTTAAAAACAAAGCAGGAGAAAAATTTGTTAAATCTAAAAGTGAATGCAAATTTAACACTTATGAAATTTGAATTACAAGAAAATCGATAGTCGTCGACCCATTCAATGCTAGTTTTTCTATAATTTGTATAATTTTGTGTAATTAATTAATAGCTGATCAATTGAAGTGATAATAAAGTGCAAAAAAAGGAACTGTTTCCA
Organism: Mansonella ozzardi; assembly: GCA_029876185.1. Classification (NCBI taxonomy): domain Eukaryota; kingdom Metazoa; phylum Nematoda; class Chromadorea; order Rhabditida; family Onchocercidae; genus Mansonella; species Mansonella ozzardi. The sequence continues at coordinate 68,642 of JARVGP010000095.1, forward strand.
ATGACTTTAAGAATTGATCAATGATCAGATCTTATCTCAAAGATTATTGATTGATTAAACATATTGATTAAAATCCATAGAAGTAATATCATTATTATTACTGTTGTGTAACTAGTTAAAAACATATTCATAAATTGAACATTTCCAGAAATCCTTCTGTATGCATATCTGACTGTGCTACATTATGAGATTAGGCTTTATAATGAAAAACTAGGCCCATGAGAATGAGCCATTGCCATCATTTTTTTTTTTTACTTTTTTAACCATTTTGGCTTCATTTAATATAAGTCTTGAAGAAATTTATAAGCTATGTTCACTTTTTTTGCCTTTGATTAATATGACCAAAGATATCGCTCTAAAATTCCCAAAAGCTTTCTATGTTCTCAGTTAAACAACAGCCTTTCCCGTCGGATTTTACAGATTGTTCAACCTATTTGCCCTATTGACTTTTTTTTTTTTATTGCAAGATCTTTTTCATAACAAAATAGCCAAAAGTATAATGCAAAAATTGCGTTACATCTTTCAAAACAATCTTGCTAGCTCAATTCGAAACGAAAAGTGAAATATTTTCAATTTTTATGTTTTTTTAAATCAAAAATATTTTTCACTATTTTGTAATTGTGGTTTCTTTCAGTCTTCTTGTTTTATTTTACAGTCCAGTCGCTTTTTTTCTTACTTTTTGATTATTTCAACATTCTTCGGTAATTTTTCTCAAATTTTAAACAAATGAGTGACTTACCTGAGTAGACTATTTTACGTACCATTTATTAATTAGTAAATGTATTTTTCTGATTAATTTACATGAAGGAATTGCTCACTCCGATGAAGTATAATTAAAACGATGAAGCATAACCAAANTAATTTTTCTCAAATTTTAAACAAATGAGTGACTTACCTGAGTAGACTATTTTACGTACCATTTATTAATTAGTAAATGTATTTTTCTGATTAATTTACATGAAGGAATTGCTCACTCCGATGAAGTATAATTAAAACGATGAAGCATAACCAAATTAAAGATTAGAATCTTTAGTTCTTCACTTAGTGATCATAAAATTCATTTTATCCATTGACAGGACAACTAACTGGACTGATCAAAAAGCTTAACACAATTATGCAAATGGTAGTGCCTCTCAGCGCATAAATCAACACTAAATCCCTCAGGTAACGCTTATACTTGATGTCCTCGAGGAACATCTGCTCAAAAAATAATAGGGCAGGTAAATCCGCCAATATCAATCATTTGAACTCAGTTCATACCAAACTTATGACATCATTCCTGTCACCAATGAATAGATTGTTGTCCAGCAGTGACCATAGAAATAAAAATTTCACTTTTGTTCACAGAGAATTTTATTATGATAGAACAAAAAAGGTACTTTTATTATACAATGTGTGAATTACGTTTCATTATTGATTCTCACTTAAATCTGCATTCATTTCATTAATTAGCCAATAATTTTTCAACCTACTTGCTCTATTGACTTTTTTTTTATTGCAAGATCTTTTTCATAACAAAATCGCCAAAAGTATAATGCAGAAATTGCGTTACATCTTTAAAACAATCTTGCTAGCTCAATTCGAAACGAAAAGTGAAATATTTTCAGTTTTTATGTTTTTTTAAATCAAAAATATTTTTCACTATTTTGTAATTGTGATTTCTTTCAGTCTTGTTTTATTTTACAGTCCAGTCGCTTTTTTCCTTACTTTTTGATTGTTTCAACATTCTTCGGTAATGCTTTTGCTTGAGCTTCTCAAATATATGAAAATTTTTAGCAGTCTATTGATCGAATAAGTTTCCCAAATTTTAAAAAATGAATGACTTACCTGAGCAGACTGTCTTGCGTATTATTTATTAATTAATAAATTATTTTTCTCATTAATTTACATGAAGGAATCGCTCACTCCGATGAAGTATAATTATATCGATGAAGCATAACCATATTAAAAATAACTTTAGTTCTTTACTTAGTGATGCGTAAACTTCATTTTATCTATTGACAGGACAACTAACTTGACTAACTATACATACTGGTCAATAAGCTTAACACAATCATGCAAATGGTAGTGCCTCTCAGCGTATAAAGTAACACTAAATCCCGCAGGTAACGGATATACTTGATGTCCTCGAGAAAAATCTGCCCAAAAAAACCAAGTAGTAAACCAATCAAAAGTAGTTTTTCAGTGTCCTGCTCACGTCCCTGAAGGATTGAGCGGATATAAATTCAGTTATCATGGCGTTCATACCAAACTTATGATATCATTCCTGTCACCAATGAATAGATTGTTGTCCAGCAGTGACCATAGAAATAAAGATATCACTTTTGTTCACAGAGAATTATATTATGATAGAACAAAAAAGGTACTTTTGCGCGAATTACGTTTAATTATTGATTCTCACTTAAATTCGCGTTCACTTCATTAATTAGCCATTTCACATCATCACATATCTTCCTACATTTTCTTTTAAATTCCACTTTTTTCGATAAATTTAATATACAAATATTCCAGATGAGCTTTGCTGTGTTACACTGAAATCCATTTATCAACTTCAAAAATTCTCTCAAATCGTTCGATTGTTTACAAAATCCAACCGATAATGTCAAAACAACTAGTTAAGAAGTTTAAAGTGGGTTAAAAGTTAAAAAATTGAAAAGTTGGCAGCAGCTCCTAGCATATAAAGCAATACAAAATCCCGTACATAACTGATAATTGATTTCCTCGAGAAAATAATTCTGTCTAAAAAACAATTAGGTGATAAAACCACCAATCGTATGTCCTAAACAGAAATTGATCGTCAGGACTCCCACTCACATAGCCTGAAGGATTGAGCGGACATAACTTCTGTTCCCATATCATTCATACTGAACAAACTTAGGATATCATTCCTATCAGCAATGAGTAAATTGCTATCCACTAATGAGTCTTAGAAATAAAGATGTTACTTTTGTTAACAGAGAATTATATTATGATAGAACAAAAAAGGTACTTTTGTACGAATTACGTTTAATTGTTGATTCTTACTTAAATCTGCGTTCATTTCATTGATTAGCCACTAACTTTTCATATCGCCACATATCTTTTCACGTTTTTTTTCGGATTTCATTTTTTTCGATAAATTTGATAAACAAACATTCCAATATGAACTCTGTTCTGCTAGATTGAAATCCATTTATTAACTTCAAAAATTCTATCAAACAGTTGAACTGTTTGCAAAATCCAACCGATAATGTCAAAACAGCTGATCAAAAAATTTATTACAATTATGCAAATGGCAGCGCTTCTTAGCGTATAAAAGAAATACTAAATCTCACAGGTAACGGTTATACTTGATGTCCTCGAGGAACATCTGCTGAAAAAATAATAGGACAGGTTAATCTAACCAGTATTACCAAATACAATCATCTGCTCACATCTGTGAAGAATTGAGCGGATATAAACTCGGTTCATACCAAACTTATGATATCATTCCTGTCATCAATGAATAGATTGTTTTCCAGCAGTGACCATAGAAATAAAAATTTCACTTTTGTTCACAGAGAATTATATTATGATAGAACAAAAAAGGTACTTTTATTTTACATTGCGTGAATTACGTTTCATTATTGGTTCTCACTTAAATCCACGTTCATTTTATTAATCAGCCATTTCACATCGCCACTTACCTTTCCATGTTTCTTTCAAATTGCATTTTTTTTTATAAATTTAATATGCAAATATTTCAGTATGAGCTTTGCTATATTACTTGAAATCCATTTGTTAAATTCTCTCAAATCGTTAAATGTTTACAAAATTCAACCGATAATGTCAAAATATGAGGATATCATACTGTACAAAATAAGTTTCAGAGAAGAGAGAAATAGCCAAAGCGGTGAATTGAATGATCATTTCATAATTCATTTCGGTTAAAATTTTTATCGTGAATACTTTGTTTTCAACTTTTTCTAATTTTTTTTCTGAAACTATCAAATGGCTTTTCTTTCTATCTATTACCATAATTAGATTAAAACATTTGATTTACATAATCGTTTCGTAAAATTTACATTCAAAATTTAATATTCAAAATTTCCTTATCCAATGAAAAAAGATAGGATAAATAAGAAATTTGAAAATTGCCGCTTTCCAAATATATCATATACTTCATACTGGTGTAAGAAATGTGATATCCTTTATGAATAAACGTATAGTATTTGCATCAGTTTGAAAAAAAAATTCATTGCTAGTTAGATCACAATGCATTTCTTTGTTTTACCCATTTTAACTTTACTTTAAGGCAAGTAAAATTTAAAAGATAAAAGAAGAGATTCCCTAAAGAACTTTACTCGATCATGCTTCCTTTTCTTTTTGCTTGAGATTTCAAACCATCACTTCACTTTTTTTTTAATTGATGATAATTACTGAGAAATTCTGATCAGACTAATAATGATAAAGGAATATAGGCCTTTTTTCTGCATTTTTTGAAAAATTCAATGGTTGAGCAGTGATGTCACACTTCATGGTCTCTGACCAGTCTCACTGATTCAAAATAACTTCAATAAAAACCCTCTATTCTATAGCAGAAAAAAAAGCGCAATTTATTTGCAGGAAATTTTCCCGTTTTAATTTGCTATTTTAATTTTCCTTTCTTTTCACTTTTTTTAAAATTTTTGAAAATTGAATCGATTTGTGAATTTCAAATGATTTTTCACAAAATCGAAGCTTCTTATAATTAATTATTTCCAAAATTAAATTCAAATTTTTACTGATTAAATTATTTCTGTAATTGTTCAGTCAAAATATTTTTGCAAGAAAAGCATTTAGATTGTTAACTTTTTCATATCTATATGTCTTTTTTTGTTTTTCAGAATTTTATTTCCCGTAAACAACTAATAAATTTACAAAATTTTTCGTTAAATTTCCAATCTTTTATTGAATCGATTGGAACATTGATGGAATAAGATTGAAAAATAAATCCCAAGCAAGCCTTCAGGTCCAACATATCAGCATTTGATCATTGTCTGTAGTTGATTGGACTATGAAGCAGTGTTATTCGAGGAAAAGGACGAGTGCTAGGATTGTGAGATATATTCAATATTTCAGGATTAGCTCGAATTATTTCACAGTGCCACTACTCATTCCAATATGCTTCACCATAAATTTTTCTTTCTTTTCAGAACAATTTGCCTTTAGGCCTTTGGCTTTTTCCATTTTTTATTTTTGGCTTGTCATCTTGTCCTAAACATGCCTTCTATTTATTACTTGTTTTCCCATATATTTTTGAAAACGAAAATGAAAAAGAAAAAAACTAAAAAAAGTAAAACGTTAAAAAAAGTAAAAAAAGATTTTAAAGTGTTTAAAAAAATAACGAACTTAATTCAAATTAATTATTGTTAAATAAACTTTAATAACAACACTGAAATAAATATAAGTTAATTAGTAAAATCTCCTCATACAGAATTCATTTGAATATTCCAGAAAAAATAATTCAGTTATTCATGATGGTAAAAAAATAAAAAGTAGGTGAAAATTGTAAAAATTAAATGATCGAATTAAAACTCTTAATTATGCTAATTAATGTCAAGTATGTTTAACATCGCATTATGAGGAAGAATCAATTCGATTGAAATCAACAAAATTTCCAGATTTCTAAAAGCTACTACGAGCGAACATAAGTTTGCTCATAGTAGATATATTTATATATATATATATATATTCTATTAGTATTCTATTACCTTGCAATATTGTTGAGAGCATTTCTATTCATCGAAATTTCTTTGGAAAAAATATAATTTATCACTAATAAAATATGAAATTTATTACCGTCTCCTCGAAAGTTTTTGTTGGCTGTCTAAAATTCATTGTACTTCCACAAACATGAATTTTCCAATCTTTTTTCCGAGAAAATTTCTTCAAAACCCTTTTTCTTTCTTTTAGTTTTGTTCCTTCTCAGGATTGCTGAGATGTTTGATCTTACTTTCCACTCCAATTTATCCATTGTAATTTCAAATTAACCTATACTTCAAATTTAGGCATTCATTTTTTTAATAATATAAAAATTTGAAATAATCACAGTGTCACTATTCTCAATTTATTTCTCTTACAACACTCATCAATCATACAATATTGCTGCATTTTTTTTTTTGCTTCTATATTGCTTCAAATTTTCTGTTTGCATATTGTTTAACTTACTTGAAACTAATTTACACGCGATGCATAAGTGAATTACGTGTTAGCGATCTCTCCGTTCAATTCCTTTGCTTTAGTTTTTTTTGCGCTTTCTAGAAAACTTTTCCAAGTTTTGTTCATTTTTGATTTCTGCAAAAACTCTCCTAAAAACAAATTATTTCGAACATTTTTTTTTCGTCGAAATCGGAAATCCTTTTGTTTATATTTATATACTACCGATTCATTTTCGAGTGTAGGAGTTTTGATTATGAATTAATTAAGAAAATTAACTGCTAGAACTTCTCAGATATGCAATGAATATCAGATTTAATAATCGGAAATATCCGGAAGAAAATTTTCCGTCCTTCATTCAAATCTATCCAGAAAATATGGACTGGAACGGGGCATATGTAAGCAAATTTATGAGATTAGCGAAATTTTTCGTTTTTTTTTTGCACAATGAAATAGTTCAGGATGAAAAAAGAATTTGGTCGATCGCAAAAATTTAATTAAGTATCGTGGTACCTTATCCTTCTTTTACTTTGACATTCAATTTGAAAGACTGAATTTGCTAGATAGTTGGGATTTTAGAAAGTTGGTCGATCGCAAATAATTCAATAACACATCACATCCATAAATATAATACAGGAAAAGTGCAATTTCAAAATCCATTTTTAGTACTAATGAAATCTGTTTGCTTTACATCTTCCTTCAACAAAATCACATTTTCTGTACTAATAATTCCGGATTTTTTTCCGCCCGTTTTTTTTTTGCTATTAAACTTTATTCCGAAATAACAATAAGCTTAGCTAAGTGAAACAGGTGCAATTCAGAATAATGAAATTCAATGCTAAGGTTAATAATATCAAATAGCATATCATAAATAAATGTATTTCATGTTGCAATATAAAAATCAAGCAAGGATATATGCTGCATAATATTTGAGAATATATACTAGTGAGTATCAGATTACGTCTCATTCATTCACCTATGTTACATTAGGTAAATTCATTAAAACAGAATTTTATGTCCTGGAAATGGAACCTTCGACAAAATTAAAAATTACTTTTACTGGACTGGAAGTTTTGTTACAAGTGACTGATTGGGATGGAATCATCCACTCCTATGGTCATTGGTTCCTGGCCTAGAAGGAGTGGTGAAAGATGGAATGTCATTAGCTTTATCCCTTTTATAGCAGTATACACAAAGGATCTACAATATAGTCTTAGACGGTTGGTGTTTATTTAGGTATGTTACAATAGATGTGCTTTGTATACTATTGTAGAAATGATGTAAGAAATATAACATTACCATCACTACATGTTACACAGTTGTAATCAATATTTTAGTAGAACTTTATGAATTATTCAATTAAAGTAATGGAAGAAAAATTTACTTCAATTTTTTCCGACATATTAAGAGAAAGATAGCAATTATCTTACAGTTGAAGAGCTTTATGATAGTAAACAGATAGTAAGTTAAGAAATAACTTAGAAATGAAAAGTTCTGACTCGACACTTCAACTTTTAAAATTTCATTTTTTTTCTCTTCATAATTATATTTTATTCATTCAGTCGGAAACATCTTATTAAAAAAAAAATAAAAACAAATGCTCATAAAATTAGAACTTGTTTACCTATATCATTTTAAATCACTGAAGACATTGTCAGATTACCATTACCACACTTTGTAATCATAACAGTTGGACCTGTGGTTGTCTTCAGCTTCAAATGATTCTCTTCTACCTTTTAATCTCTTAAGAGAGTATTTTCATTCCGTTACCATCTATCTAACTTCTGTTTATTTCTCTATGTATTCAACTAAATTTTTCCAAAAGATAATATTAAAATTATTGATTAATATACTATTGATATATAAATTATTGATTGCTTTAAACAACTGTACTTCCTTAAACTTTTTCTTTTCTGGCACTTTTTCACTGTTTAATTATGTTTTTCGCTTATCATTTGATTAATGATTGTTTACGTGTTAGTATCATTCAATAATATTTATATTAGTCTCTCAGCATACTGTTTATCAGAACAAATCAGACCCATTCAATGACTTACTTATCAATGATATATTTTCCACATACATTGTCTCACTATTCTTTTCTTACATGATAAATGATCTTGATTAGTAGTAAACTTAACTGAGACAATTTTCATGTAATGCATATGAGAAAAGAAAGATTTATGTCACAATTGAATGATCAGTCTGTCTTTGGTGACTGTCCAAGTTTTTGAAATTTTATTTATTGTCATTACCATCATAAATTTCTTTGGAATATTCAGTTTTTTTTTCTTATTTATTCACTTATTTATTTTGTTATTGAAATTCACTTATTTTTCTTTTCAAACTTCTTGTTTTTCACACTCATCAATAAGTTCAAATTTTAAATTTCAACTTTTTGCTTTATTGTTTTGTTTTGCATCTAATTTCTCACTGTAACGTTTAAAGGATTAAAGATAGTAAAGTTGAGTTAAGCGAAACAGTTGCTTTATATTTGATATTAAAAATTGATGAGCAGCGAAAATGAAAGCGAATTGCAAAATTTGCTAACATTTGTTGAATTTTTCATTTTGCTAATTTCTTCTTTGCAGCTATTGGGTTATAGAAAAATTTTCATTTTTCATAATTATCCTAAAATGAATGTGTAATAGTAAGAGTAAAGTATTACAAATTTTCATTTTTTATTATGTAATTATCAGACGGTGAAGTTTTAATATTAAAATTAGCAAATAATATTTTTCCATTTCATTCTTTCAATGCTTTATTGACTTTTTTAAATGAATAATTGCTTAATTACTTAGAAAAAGGTAAAAATATTTACATTTTTAGCAACAGGTGAAACAATGTTGTAATAATTAATCAAACTTATGATGTCTTTCTTTTCTTTCATGAATTACTTTTGATATTAGTTTAAATCAAGTTAAATTCTCTCTCTCAAGTCTGTTCGAATACTTTTTTGTAGTTAATCTTGAGAGATTAAATAAATATATAGACAAAGACTTAGAGAAAGAAAAGGAGAATATATCGTTATCTTCAGCAAAGGGAAAAAAGTTAGAAAATAAAAAAGAAGAACTACAAAAACTTAAGCAAAATTTGGATAATCCTGGAATTTTTACTCTTTTTGCTGATGCTATTTGGAATAGCTAAGAGTTTGTTTCATTCCTCATTATTTCACGTTCAGATTTCCATATTTGTTATAATTTTTCTTCATGCGTTCAGTTATTGCATTAGCAGTTTGGTTATTGTAACAGCACATTTTATTCACAGATAAGTCGACAAGTAAACACAAGGAGCGAAAGACGAAAAATCAACACTAAACAGAGATGGAAAAATTCGGCGGTTTCGTTCGCCCCTAAATTTAGATTTAATGATATCTCTAATGTAACCAGCTATCTATCAGATGTACCATACGATCGTTGCTACAAATATTACTTTTACTACTTCTACTACGACTGCTAATAATATTATCATTGCTATTTTTCGATAGCAAAAACTATCAATGAATGGGAAATAAGCACAAAATGATTGGAACAATAATATTTCTTTGACAAATTAAAACTTTCTTAAGTTAATAAAAATAACAAATAAAAGATGGCAGAAAAAAAAAAGAACGATAATTAATAAAAGTTTTGAAAATTAAGAATAAAGTATGCATAATGTTGCAAAGAATTGCAAAATATTTTGAATCCAAAGATTGCTTTCTGTCTTTGCAACAAATCAATTATTATCCTACTAAAAATGTTGCTATTCTTTCTATTTCTGCTGCATTTATTGGTAATGTTTTATTGCTATTAGCTTATTTTATCACTGTTGCATACATTCTTGATGTAACTTAGACTGTGCATTAACAAACATATACAAGCTGACATTCCATTGCAGCAATTTCACTGAACGATCATATTTTATCTTCATAATTTTAGAAAAAATTTTATTACTGCAATTTGATTCAGCCATATTATATCTACTTAACATACCAGATATCTTGCCACTGCCGATATACCAGAAATAAATTTAACCATTACGATTAGATATCTTGCTACTAACTGATATTCTCAAAAGTAAATTTAATATCGGAATAAAAGTTTAATTGAAAATTCTGTTTCAAATTTCAAACGAAATTTGAAAATTCATTAAAGCATTCAAATATTTTTCATCTAATAAAAAAAACTAGTATCAACTATTGCTATATTGCTAATCTATACATACTATTTATTACAACGCTGAGTGATTAAATCTGAATAAATAAACTTATCCGCATGGCGTTATCGTCATGAAAACAGCGGTTTTTGGTCACGATGAAACATGCGATGATACAGCATTGTCGTTGCATGGTGGTGCTATACCGCCGCTAACATTTGCAGCACCAGTAACTCTCTCAGCTTCATCAACATTACAAATCCGCGCAGGTGCTTCCAATTCTATAGGCAGTTATCGGTCTCATCATTCACGACGCACTTCACGGATGCAAAATGTAAGTGATAGCTTGTCCACTAATTAGTAATTATGTTGTATTTGGTGCTATTCTTTTTTTTTTTACTCTTTTTTTGGTATTTTCTTTGATTATATAGCATTTTCTTCGGTTTGCTTATTTCTTTTTAAAAAGGAAAATTCAAGATTTTGAAAATGACACCTACGTCATACTTCCTGTTTAGTTCATTATGGACTGAAAAAATTTTTGACAATTTATTCTCTTTGATGAAAATAAATAGAAGTTGCATTCATTTATTCTTTTCCTTCAAAACTTCATCAACTCTCTTATCTTTCTTTATATCTAATTTTATTTTCATTCAAGTTTTAAAATCTTTCAACAAAACCTCAAAATTGATAGCTACTAATGCTATTTTTTATATTTGAAATTTTACGAACTAAAATGCGCCATTTTGATTTTTTCTTCTTTCGCAAGTAATGCATATAGTTAAATTTCATTGGTTAGCAGTGTCATCATTTAGTAAGTTAATTAGGAATTTAAATTTTACACAATTTAATGTGCCTATTTTCATTTGCTCATTTTGTCTCTTTTTCTTAAAGATAACCTATTCATTTTAGCTATCAACAAATGAAGCTAATAAGAAATATAAATTTCACTCTTATCATAGGTCATTTGTACTGCTGCAGCATAAAACAAAGAAAAAATTTCAAATTTTGAAATATTTCGAAATAACTCTTATAAAATGTAATCTATTATCTCCTCTGTTTCTCTGATTACTTCACATTCTTTTTTGAAATAGTTCAAAATTTCTCAAATTTTAAATGAAGTTATTTGAAGAGATTTTTATTTCTCATTTTTCATCGGATGTACATTTTTTTTTTTAAAAAAAAAAAGCTAATCATTTCGTTTCTTCTTTTTCAATGCAAATAAAAATATTTATTTCTTCCTTCAGCTCAGCCATTGATTTCTTGTTCTGTTTGTTAAATACTAAATACAACTGTCACAGTCACTTCAGTTTCATACTTTTTTCATTCATACTATTCAAACTTACTCTTCAACTGTATAGCAAGATAGTAAGTTAAAAAAATTTTTTGGTTGTTTATCGAAATGATTGCCTCAGGGAATTTCCATTCTTTTTCGAAGTTTTTTTTCCCAGATTTTCCGCTCTACACTTTTTTATCACATCATATCGTCTATTTATTTACATTCTTTCAAGTGGATCATTTCTTAGGCTGAAAAATTTTTTTTTTTTTTTTTTTGGGAACTTATTAATGAACTTTTTGTCAGAAGAATATTGCTATTGTTGATTTTCATTTTTATTTCTCTTTTGTTTCCATTCTTCTCTCTCTCTTTCTGTGTATGTATGTGTCAATTCAATCATTATGATAATGAATCTTGTCATTAGTCCAAAAACATTTTAGCACCATACGGATGACACACGGTTGACACATTCCTATTATCTCCTGTTTCAGTTTTTCACTTCTGCACTTGGCCGTTTAATTTTGGACTTAATGTCAAGTAATGATGTCATCATTCTCATTTTCATATTTTATTTTCTCTCTCTTTTTTTCCACTGTTTACCAGCATTTAATTTTATCCTTCAAGTGGATAACATATAAAAAATGAATTTTCTTAGAAAACAAATAAAATTCGATAAGAGAACTTTTTTCTTTATTTCAGGAATTGCATTAATTTATACATATTTATCTTTTGTTATTTTTCTGAATAAATAACTCTTTGAATATAATATACTTCTCTCTACTTATTCTCATATTAATGACTTTTTGAATAATTCAAAATTTCTTGTAAATTTAATTTCTCATACTTTTCATTTTTAATGAAATGGAATATAAAATAAGCCAAGTTTCTTTCTCATCATTTCAAAGCATTATTAATTATTACATAAAAATTATTGAAGAAGAACTTGTTTTATCTAAATTTGAAAAATTTTTTTCTGCGAGATATTTGACAAGTGAAATTAAATTTCAAACATTGAAATCTTTTTTTTTTTCTCTGTAAATTCTATCCTTTTTGGAATTCTATTTTTTGCATAGAAAATTTTAACTTTAAAAAAAAATATATAGAAGAAAGAAATCATTTGTTCTTGCTACTTTTCAGCAACAATGAAGAATATGTCAATGCATTTTTTTTTTTGCATGATATATGGAAAGTTTGTGGGAAATTTAGATTTCTTGAAAGAGAGCCAGAAAAAAAAAAGAGAGAAAGTTGGAAAAGAGTAATTTAAGTTAATGTAAATTTCATATTTCTGTCATTTCTTCGTGCTGCATATTTCCGTTCTAAGGAATGCTCAGCATCTTGCCGCTTCCGGTAAAGTAAGGAAGAGAGATTTTTGCAGAATTTGATTATATGAACGGAACGGAAATATGCAGCGTGTATGTTGTCCTAGGATTAAGTGTGTGTTGTTGTGTGCATTATTGCATGGTGTCCCGTAAGGATTATACCTTCATTAGATACACTTTTTCCTTTTGGATATAAATTTAATACCAGTTTTTTGTCATTGTTAACTTTCATTACTGATTAGTCTTCTATTTTTACCATAGTTCCATGTTTTATTGCATGCTAAAAGCAAATTCAGTAATACTAAAACTTCCATTGTAATAAACTTTGACCATTTTGTCCAGAAGACATTTGCATCGCATTTTTCCTTACGGACAGTTTATTTGTAAGTTTATGATTAGTTTATCATATTGCCATTCACATCGGCGACATTCTCCAACTTCAACTATTTTTTTTCACTCAGTATTCTTATCTAGCCAAGTTCAAGTTGCCTTTTCTCTTTCTGCTCATTAGAACTTCTAGGCAGATATCCTTCCGGATGTTCATGTCTTTCCGTTTATTTCATTATTTATATTTGTCGGGCTACTTATTTTTTAATCTGTTTTTAATGGCCCAATCAAGTACTGGACACGGATTTTATTTTATATAAATATTTTAAAGCCTAGTTTTCTCAACCAACTATTAACCCTATCAATATACTTACTACCTTAATTTGATTATAATAAACATTCACTTTTTCAAGTTCGGCAATACTTTGTTGTACAGTTCTGAAATCATTCCGTTAAAGTTACTTACATAATGATCGACACTTCTATATAACTTTAACAGTTAAACTGTTTACTGTACTTTTCTAATTATTTGATAATTAATTGCTACATGTTGTAACTTTCTTTCATTTATTATTTTTAACTCTTTTTCAGTTCTCTTTTCTCGATATTTTAGTGATTTTTTTGAATAAAGCTTCATTGTACTGCAAGATTTTGAAGTGATATTTTTCAAATTGTAATTGCAAAAATAAATAAATGCTGGGAACAGGTGGAAAATAAAGAGAGTAGGAGAAAGAAGGAGGGACACAAGAGAAAGAGAAAGAGAGAGAGAGAAATGTTTGACACTATTTAAAACATTTAAATCTGTTTCCTACCCATTCACCAGCAAAAAGAAAGAAAAGAACGAAGTATTTTCAATTGTGATTAATGGTTCAATAAAAAAAAAATTAAAATTTTAGGGGAGAAGAAAAGTTTACCGCGATGAGATTCAGTTTCCTATTTCAATAAATTAGCACATTTGAAGTTTCCGTTTCTTTTTATCACTGCTTCATAAAAGATAACATAATAGAAATAGAAATCAAATTTTTAGATCAAAATTGATTTAAAATAAATTATTAAATTTAATTCATTTTGAAATACAAAAAATATCAGATATTCATCAGATTTTAAAGTAGATTTACTCAATGATAATAAATGATAAGCATTTGCTTTGATCTCTTGAAGGGATTTCTGGATTAAATCTAAATAATTTAATAAGTTAATAATGGGCAAAGTTTTCTCAACGATGATTCAGTAATAGCGGTATAGATAATTTTTAGTTCCTTACAAGTGCCTTTTTTTAAATGAAATTCATTCCGTTTCAAATTTTTAAAAATGTTTTTGTTGGCTTTGTTTTCATTTTTTGAGCCCAATGTTTTCACTGTTCTCCATTTATGCAAAAAAAAAAGGCTTAGTAAACTTTTGAGAGAATGTAGCGAAAATACTGGTTAAAAGATAACAATAATAACAGTTTAAATGAGAATGCTTATCTTTTTTAGTTATTTTAAAATTTAGCCATTTTCCTAATTAGTCTTTTATTTTATTACAAGTAAATTTAATCATGATATTGAGCAATCATATAGCTGTTATGACTTTGTTGTCTTTGATAAATGTTATCAATAATAATTATTAGTTTTTTTGATTTTATGAAAAATGAAAAAATCAGCAGGTATTTGTTGTTTTACCTGGATATTAATTTATTCTGATAAAATTAGCTTTATTTTGATGGATAGAAGCCTCGGAGATAATTCTTAAGTAAGCATAATAATTAAATAAATAATTAAATGAATCTTTCAAACACAATTCAACATCTGTTACAGCGGTAATTTAGTTTTCTTGAGAATTCAATTCGGTTAAACTGAATTGAAATTCACAAATAATTAATTCAGGATTTGATATAGAGGATTTGACAAACAAGCTGAAGGGTAATGAGAAATCTATTTTTATACATTATATTGGCGACAAACATGGTTAAATTATAACATTTTTATTTTGAATCAATTCGTTCATTGTTTTCACTGCTTATTTAACAGTGAGGCTAGAGAAATAAATCCGGCACAAAAGCTTTTATTTTAACCATTGAAAGTGATAACCTATTACTGATAACTCTTATTATTATCAATATTTGAAGGACACTAAAGATACTTTGTCTGGTATATTCTACTTAGTGTCTTTTTTTCGACAGTTGCAGTTATTTGCAGTAATTCGTATTTATTTTTTAACTGAAATAATAATTCGAAATACCTCACTTTCTCAGATACACTGTAACATCAAAATTTGATAATGCTGAAAAGTTTTTTTAAAAATTTTATCTTTTCTGTTATTAAATCTTAAATCGAATAATAACAATTTGATATTTTACAAAAAGTTTTAAAATAGAACATTAGAAGATGGGATAATTTTAGACTTAATGGAGAAAGTGATCATTTGAGAGTGTGATAAAAAAGGGCGCAAAAGTCGCATTTTGTTTCAAATGGCAAATCAGAAATGCAGCAATGCAAATGAAGTATTGCTGAAGCTTTCTTTAAAGTGTCGACACCTCTAATTTATAAGTAGACCAAGAAAGAATGAGGAAAAAAATTGGTTGATTAATTTTTTCCTGAGGGAAAACTCTTGCATATTTTTAACAAAGAAAATTATGCAATCCTTCAGAATTCAGTAAGTAAATAATTCAAATAGCCAAAATGATTAGCTCCTATTAAGTACTATACCGTCTTTGAAATAGTATGTCACAATTNATATAAAGAAAAAGAAATCAAATTTTGCCTTCATATTTTTATTGCTTTTTAACATTGTCAATATTATTGTGTTGAAAATGTAGCCATAAAATTGTAACAAACAACTTTATGATTTAAATTGTAGAGAGTAGAGCTCAATTCACATGAATTTTTCATTATTTCATAGTATAAATTTAAATGAATATGCCACTTTCTGTTTCTCTTTTTTCTTCACTTATCTGCAAAAGATTGTAAAGTATAGAAAAATGAATTGATATTGTTTATTCTTGCTTTAATCAGATAAAGACAGATGTTAGCCAGAATGGAAGTTCATGGATTTTTTTTTTACCAATTATTATTGTTTGGATTATATCATCAAAAATTTATGAGTCTATTTAAATTTTTTATTGTTGATTAATTAAAATGACACTTTCATGTTTCCACGTTTTCTTATCATCTATCATGATAAGAAATGTATCATGATTTTTTTTACAACTATCATATTGATTTGTTTCGAGTTTGAATTTTTCTAGTTTTTATTTTTGATCGCAATGTTTTTGTACATTTTTTTCTTTGCGAGAATTTAATTGAACCCTAATTAATATTTTTTAGTTGTATATTTTATGAATAATGATTGCTGAAAATTTGATAAAATATAATTTTTATAATACTATAGATGTTTAGAAAAAAATTACATATCATGAATATATCTGTATAGAAAAATTAGCAAAAAAAATCGATAAAAAAATTTCGAGCAAAATTTATTATCTTATTAATTCTGCATTAATTGAATTACTGGGATTGCATTCATTAAATGTGCGACAGTAGGAATTCTGGATAATTTTCTTTTTTTATTTTTTTTCATTAAATATTACCATTTCTCAATTTTTTTAATTACAATTCGCAATAGGTATGGATACTTAACGGAAATTTTTAACAGTTATTGTGTGAGAAATTCTAATGAATTCGAATTCTGCGATATACGTCAAATATTGGCTTGAAGAAACAAGATTGTTACTGTTGCTACTGTCATTAGAATTGAATGAATATACATCAGCCAGAACAATTAAAGACTGTATCAAAAAGCGATACGGAAAACGAATCAACATCTACCAGGATAATATCATCATTTACGGTTCGATTGATTCATTGAATAATAATAATGATAGAGCAGAATTTTTTGTCGAAGAAAATAATGATAAATAATAGACCAAGAAGAGAATAGAGTAATTGAAACATTAATTTAAAAAGGCATTTAAGTAGTAACATTGCAATACGTACTTGTTTAATGAAAATTTTGAAAAAATATGACAAAAAAAAGCTTCAAAACATATTGTCATATTGTCTGTCTTATTCATCAGATAAAAATAAATATTTGAAGGGAGGCAAAAAGGTGACATTTTTGATAAACATTAAACATTCAAACAATTTATCTTTTATTTCCAACTTAAGTTAATTCATTTACATATTGCCCCATCTTTTGTTATTGCTTTAAAAATGTAGTATTTGTAAAAGAAAAAAAATTCTAATTGAAATATAATTTTTGTTTAAGCTTATGCTAGATGATTTTGTTAGCTATGTATATTGGGAAGATAAAACTTTATCTTCTGATACTTTTTTATTCAATTTTCTCAGTTTATGTCGCATGTTTGTGTCCATGTGTCACATCGTGCCAATTAGCTGACGTAACTCACCGAAATTGTGAGTGCTGGCCAATAAACAAAACAAATTACATTTACTTTATTTGATAGATGCGTATCATCTGTTCACATCATCCCATCAATCGTTTTATCAATGTTCATCATCACTGTTATATTTTTAATACAAGGAAATTATCTTTTTGTATTTGAAAATAAAATTAAGTAGAATTTTATGATAAAATTTGGATTAAAAAATTAATCGTATCCGTTTGTGATTAAGCTATTACCTTCATCAAATCCACAAAAAAATCTGTTTGTTTCATTCGTTATCAAATTATGTATGCCGAAAGATTGAGAAACAAGAGACATTATCAGTTCATTATCATCAGCCACAACGAATTGTTCATCAACGGCCAAGTTTCATTCGATGTCTTTCGGCAACCGTACCAAGTCTTTCAACGGATTCAATGCCTTTTGCTGCTGTAAGTTCTTTGTTGCGGTGTCAAATTTCGCTAATTTGGACTGGAATTATTTGAGAGCGGAAAGAGAAAAGACTGTAAATTCGTTCACTTCGAATAGTAATACTTCTAAGATCTCAGGTAATAATAATCCTTTACTTCAGGTAATATGCTAATTATGAATTTTTTCTTTTACGGTGTGTATTTGATAAACATTGTCATTTGCTGTATTAGTTTAATTTATTTAAAATAAGATAAAATCTGTAGTAGTAAATTGTTGTCTTCAATGAATGTGTGTGTATGTCTGTATGCGTGTGTGTGTGTGTGTGTGTGTGAATTTTTTTCAAGTGTTAAACGGAATTGAGTTATCACAAAGCTAAGCAATGATTCTGTGTTAATTCTTTTTTTTAAATTGTTATAGTTCGATTCAGTCTTTTTAATTTATTCACTTAAGCAGTTCGAGATTTCTCTCTTTACTTGAATGATCAATAGAATACTAAAGTGGCTCAAACAAATCGTAAAACTACTGATAACTTATCAACATAGATCATGATAAGCTTGTTTTGATACATTTATAATAAATGTAATAATTTTTAGAACTTTTATCATCTGTTGTTTCCTTTTTTCTCAAATCATTGTTTATCTCTTTCCAGAATTGCCATTTGCTAATTTAATACGGTAATATCCAGAAATTGAATTGATATTTCCGTAAAATGAAATGATAAAAAAAAAGCTTGAGAAAAAATGTCATCTTATCCAAACGGTTTATGAATCAAAGCTAAAATCATTGCTTGAAAAGCTTTCCAACTAAGTCAATTTTCATTTTCGTCATTTTCGGTCAATTTTCATTTTCGTCAAAGATTAATTCTGATTTAGCCATATTTATCTTCTTAAAAAAGAAAACTGCTGAATGACTTTACTGGCTTTTTTTCATTCATTTTATGCTTTGTCTTCAATATTTCCCCTTCTAAGCTTAGCTTTCTTTTTATTTCAATATCATCTGTCATTTTTACTTCATATTACGACTTCAATATATCAAAAGAACAATCACAATTTTAATTGTGTTATTGAAGTAGGCGATAAATAAGAAATCCTAGGATAATATGAAGGTCTTGATTCTTATCCAACAATTTTATTTCCGTCATTCAAAATGCTCTTTTTAATTTTGTAAATGAAAGTGAAAAACTAGAACTTATAATTTTTTGCTTGAAAAGTTGCACTAAGGCAATAATGTCTAAACATAGGTCATCGATTAATGATTTACAATACCTAAATTTGATTTAATCAAAAATAGGTGTTTATATGTCATAATCTAATTGTTACTATATCTTGTTTCATTTTCAAAATTAAATGGAAAAGGAGATTTCAGGTAATTACCTTGCTAATTAACAATGTTCAAAGGCTGTAGCATTAAATTCATTGTTATTGCTACTGCTGTGAATATCACTACTGTTACTACTACTATTACTACGATCATCTGATCATCTAATTAAACTTATCAAAGTTCTTGTCTCTTTGCAGAAATAAATTAAATCGGACTAATTGAAGTATAAATCTGTTAAAAAAGAAGCGCAACTGTTACCATAGAAGTTAAAAATGTATGGTTACTTTTAATAGTAACATTTATCATTAAATTTAAGAATTTCATGACCTTTTTTAGACCATTTAATTGAGAATTAAAAGTCTGTAAAAATTTTTTGATAACTGATGAGAAGTTGATCTGGCTTATCGAAGATTTTTATCTTATTGATTTTATGAGAAATCAAATGAAATTGAGTAAAAAACCAAAGACAATGGACTTTCGGAATAGTTTGATGAGAAAAGTTGTGCCAAATGTTGCTACCGAATTTACAAGGTGAATTTTTTTTTGCGCTAAATTTTAAAATAAGATCACTTCTTCTTTTTTTATGTGATAAAAATTCATATATTTCGATCAGACTTTTACGTTAAATAAACAAAAATTAATTGCCATAAAACAATATCTGCATTTGTTGATTAAATATTCTTAATACTGATTGATTTTAAAAATCATTTGTTGAAATAAAATGATGAGTTAAATAATAATTTTGATGTTATTTCATAAATTTTAGAACTTAGTTTTATTTTTCATAATTAACTCATCATAATTTTCTCTATTATTTAATAATTTTAAAGTCATAATTACATTTACTATTCTGTTTGACAATTAATATTATATTTAATAAGATGTTACTCTCAGATATCTTCAATTTAGATGTATTGCAATGACCTTACCCGGCAGTGTGATTAAGGTAAGTTATCCAACCAGCATTGCGGGAAAAGATTGCTTAATTCATCTTGCAATGCTAATTCATAATCATCTAGCGTTTTTTTTTTTTTTTTTTTTTGGTAAATAATTAAATCAGATATTTTATTCCG